>JAUJPP010000004.1:760355-779678 GCA_030562195.1 Nipponacmea schrenckii | reverse complement strand
TTAAAGTAATACAGTCGACTAAATATTTATTATAACATATTAAAGTAATACAGTCGTCTAAATATTTATTATAACATATTAAAGTAATACAGTCGACTAAATATCTATTATAACATATTAAAGTAATACAGTCGACTAAATATTTATTATAACATATTAAAGTAATACAGTCGTCTAAATATTTATTATAACATATTAAAGTAATACAGTCGACTAAATATCTATATTACAATGCAAAGCAAAAATTTTCCACTAGACAATTTGCAAAGGTAATAGGTCAAATGGCAGCAGCCTTTCCTGCTGTACCATATGGACACTTGTATTACAGAAGATGTGATATATTAAAATCTTCTGCTTTGAGGGGAAATTTGGGAAATTTTGACAGCACCATTTCTATCAAGTCAGGTTGTGAGGTTGACCTACATTGGTGGGCCAATAATATAATTGAATCTAAAAGATCAATAACTGTATCTACTCCAACTCTTACACTCAAATCTGATGCCAGTAAACTGGGATGGGGAGGAGTCAATGATGATGGACAAGAAACTGGTGGCCATTGGTTAGAATCTGAAGACACTTTGCATATCAATATGCTTGAACTCTATCTAATAACTTGAAAAATGTCTGTGTCAAACCAACTAGGGTAACACCAAGGTCTTCTACTCTGATTGATCTTATCATTGTACACGATGAAATTGATATTTGTTTCTCTGATACTGTTGATTTTCCAAAAGAGATTTCTGATCATAAAGGAGTTCATGCCACCCTCGATCTCTCGATTCCATCGTATCATAGCTTCCGTAGGGAGATTATAATTTATTCAAGGGCTGATTATGTTCGTCTTAATGACCTAATTCGTAATTTCGATTGGGGCAATTGTTTTAACAAACTCGGCATTGATTCCTCCTGTACCAATTTCTATATCACCTTGAATAAATTTATTGATGCATGCATACCAAGAAGTCTGTAGTGATTAGACCTTCAGACAAACCTTGGTTTAACAGTGACATAAGGAAAGCTATTAGATTAAGAGATAGGCTTCGAAAAATATCAATCAAATCTAAGAACATTAACGACTATAAAAAGTATAAAACTCAACGAAATCGTGTTAATAATTTCATCAAATCATTGAAATCTAAATTTTATGTCAAGTTAACTGATGTTATCAACGATCCATATACTTCCGATCGTGATAAGTGGCGTTGTATGAAATACTTTCTAGGTACCTCTTCATCTCTCCCTCTACCTTCCCTTGTCTCAAATGGCACCACGTTCTATACAGACGCCGATAAAGCCAAGTTATTCAATTCTTATTTTGCTAGCATTTCGAATGTTACTCCAACCGATAACCTACCGGATTTTAATGAACGATCTTCGTCTCATATATCCTTGCCAATCATTTCTGAACAGGAAATAACTGATCTAATAAAAAAGCAAATGGATTTGATAGAATCAGTAATATTCTCCTTAAAAACATCGCATCTTCTATTAGTTACCCTCTTCATCTTTTATTTAACAAATCCCTTGAATCAGGTTTATTTCCAACACTATGGAAAGAATCGAGGGTTATGCCACTTTATAAGAAAGGTGAATCTTGGAATGTAAGTAACTACAGACCAATCGCATTACTAAGCTGTATCAGTAAATTGTTTGAAAGACTAATTTTCAAATATTTGTATAATCATTTTTATGTTAACAATCTCCTTTATCCCTACCAATCTGGTTTTAGACCAGGACATTCAACGGTCCACCAACTGATAGAAATTTACAACGAATTTCTTGTTTCCATTGAAAAAAAGCAATTCGCCTGATTCGCTTTTTTTGATATATCGAAAGCATTTGATCGTGTGTATTATCCGGGTCTTATTTTCAAGCTGTTGAAGTATGGAATAGGTGGTAAGTTTCTCGACTGGCTATCCAGCTATCTGACAAATAGATCCCAACGTGTTTTTCTTAATGATGCTTTGTCGCCAGCCGTAACCTTGAATTCTGGCGTCCCTCAAGGATCCGTACTGGGCCCTCTACTCTTTCTCATTTATATTAATGACATTCAAGACGTTCTTCAAAACCTATCGCGATTGTTTGCTGATGATACAGCAGTTGGTTGTTCAAAATCTCTTATCTCTGAAATTGAAAACTCTTTGAATTATGATCTTTCTAAATTGTATAAATGGTCCAATGACTGGCTTGTTGGCTTTAACCCCTCTAAAACCAAAGTAGTCCTTTTTACATCTAAACCCGTTACCCATTTACCAAAGTTGTTTCTCGGCCAGGAACCATTAAAAAATCGTACCATTCCATAAACATCTTGGCATAACTTTATCAAATGATCTTTAGTGGTCGATCTATATTGACTCGATTTGTAAATCTACATATAAATTAATTGGTGTTTTACGTAAACTTAAATTTACCCTCAGTAGAAAAACTCTCTTGAACATTTATACTACTTACATACGGCCTCGCCTTCAGTATGCTTGTCGTAACAAGTCTCACTAAATATTGTAAAGTCGAATCCTTGTACTTCGAAACTGGCTTGCAGAAATTATCTGATCGTAGAAAAATCCGCCGTCTTTCACTTTTCTATAATATTGTCCACAGCAATGCTCCCAATTATCTTATCAATATTTTAACCCCTACGGACGCAACTCCCAGATTTTATAATCTCCGTAACTCGAATGAAATTCCGATTCCCTTTTCTCGCACTACTGTTTACCAACGATCGTTCTTTCCCGCAACTACCCACGATTGGAATTCATTAAACGTCCAGCTAAAAGACTCCCCCTCCATTAAGGCTTTTAAACATAATCTTAAAAGAAGTCTTTCATCCGATTCCGCTCCTGCTTATTTTGGTGCCGGTGACAGACTGGAAAATATTTTATTAACACGAATTCGTCACAATTGTAGCGCTTTAAATGCTGATCTTTTCAAAATAAATGTAATTGCCTATCCTTCTTGTAGTTGCGGCTACCATACAGAAAATTCATTTCATTATTTTTTTCATTGTCCGCTGTATCGCTCCCATAGAGAAGTGCTATTATCCAACCTCTCTGACTATGTTATTAATTTAGAGCTGATTTTGTATGGTAATCGAAATTTCTCTGTTGATTCTAATATTACTATTTTGTTGATTTCATTCCAAAGTAATTGAGCATCAGGACAAAAAATAAAGAGATGATTTCTTGTTTCTAAAGCACAAGATAAACAAAATACAAATAGGTGAGAAAGGTTCTATAGAACAACAGGACTAATCTGACAAGAAATGACAATACACGTGCACAGCTAGTTTAGATAAAACAAAATGAATGTATTTTCAAGGGAGATAACAAAAACTAAAAAACTATATAGGTCACAGAAACATTAAAGCAAAGAGACACATTTTAATAATATAAGAAATAAGGTTACGAGACCTTTATAATAACGTATAGGTATGGGTTTTATTATGGGAAGAAATTTCTCATCGGCTAAGCCGAATTTTCGATGGGCCTGCGGGAATTTATTAACTGTTTGATAATTTTACAAAATTTGTTATGGGCCGATTGCCTATATCTGATCTTCATAGATTGACCGCGACTCAATACCCAATGATTCTAAGACCCAAAATTTATGAAGGCAATTTTCAAGTTCAGACCCATGGAATTTCTGAATTGTCTCTTCACTTAATAATGTTTCGCATTTCAGCACATGGGTCGTGATTAAGTTTGTAGTTTGATGTGGGTCTCTATCGTCCGTGTGTAAAGGGCCTGAAAGTACCCAACCTAACTTGGTACATATTGCTGAAGGTTCTCCCCCTTATTATACCCCCGGTTATTAAACTCCAATATTGATCTACACCAATAAGCATGTCTGTCTCAACACCAGATTTGAACTATCTGCTAATTCGAATTCTGAGAGTTGAGGAAAATATCTTTTGGCTTGAGATATGGGTTGAGATGTCAAAGGGTCACAGATCAAAGGTACGACAAAAGCACTTAATTGAATGTCACCGTAAGAGGAGTGCATATTGACATAGACAACATCTACAGTTTTGGTTGACTCTTCTGTAGATCCAAATGTTTTGATTATGATGTCTTTCTGATCCACTGTTGGTAATTGAAGGAATTCTCGAACTCTAGTGGAGAAATAAGTTCTTTGGCTGCCACAATCCAAAATAAGCCTAATTTTCACCTTCTTATAGGTTTGATTTGGATCAAAATTAATACATTCTGTAGTCTGAAGTAAAACAGGTGTGGTTGATTCAACGTACAATACAGTTGCACCATTTTTTGTTTGATCTTGTGATTGTTTGTTTTGGTTAGATGGATAAATTTGGTTGTCTCCCCTTAATTGATTGTTCTGTGAATGTTGGCTAGATACATTATTTGCTTGATGAATTTGTTGGTTGGAATTAGGATTGGTTTGGTATTTAAAATTGGCACCATTGTACTGTTGATTACCATTCCATGGCTGGCCACTTCTCTTGAAGACTCTTATAATGGGTTTGAACTATCTTACTTGCTTTATTACTGGTTGTATTAAATGGAACTACAAAGGGTGCTATGCCTACACTGTGGTGAATATTAAGTCCTATGGGTCTTGCTGTATTCAATGTCTCAATCCAGTGGGCTTCTCTAGATTGACGGAATTTGGTAGTTTCATCTTCAGGCAAGTCGATTTCTATGCGCTCAATTGGGGTTAGGGTGAGATCGTCAAGTGAATGGTCGTCAAGATTGAAATGATTAGAAACAGGCTTGTCTTTTTTTAATTTAATATCTGATCTGTGAGCATTAAAACGAGTGCGTAATTTGTTCTTTGTTTCCCCGATATATTGTTTGGGACATTTTTTACATGAAATTAAGTATATTACATTCGAGTTTTCACATGTTAGGTGCTCTTGGATCGGGTATCTTTTATTCGTAGAGTTACTTAGAAAAATAATGCGTTTCTGATATAAAGGGACATGTTTTGCATCTGGTTGACATACATGGGGCACTCCTTAAACCTGGAGGCACTTCGGCATAAAGTCTATTTTTAGCTGCTAATTGTGCTAATGTGGAATTTTTTATGTTTCGTAAAAATCGTTTAGATTATCCACGCTCTTTCAGTTTTAAGAAAACAATCGTACAGGCTTGGTTGAAATCAGAAGACCTTGTGCAAATTCGGTGAAATCGTAAAACTTGTGACTTAATTATTCCAGAAAATGTATGTTTTGGATGAAATGAGCTCTTATGCAAAAGTTGATGAGTGTCGGTTTCTTTGAAATATACTTTAATATCTAATTTATAAGTCTCTGCTATGGAATCTCCTTTAAAAACAGTAGTATCGAGAAAATCTATGCTTTTGTGACTGACGTTGGCTGTTAGTTTGATGGACGGGTGGTGGTTGTTGAGGATTTCAAAAAATTGCCAAATTTTTATTTTATTGACAAAGTCAGTTGTGTCCTTAAGGTAGGCTCGATGTTGACATGCTAGTGGTAGTAAGAAATGATCGATGTATTCTGACACTGCATAAGACTCACTACCACAGTCAGAGATAATCGGGCGGCCTTGAGGGATTCTATTAGGCATGAACCAATCCTTGGTAGGATTCTTATGAATTTTCGGCAAAGTGTATAAGTGTCTCTCGCGGCAATCAGGTTTGGCAGAAAGATAGTCATATTGTTTCTGTTTTAAATGACTTGTTTTTAATTACAATGCTATCGTCTTTTTTAAGTACATTTAATGCTTCACGTTCTACTCGCATGAGATTAGGCTTCTCGTGTGTTATGGAAAGATTTGATATTTGGTTATTCATACTTGTAAATATGTTTAATATTTCTGGATGGATAGCGGTTTTAGGTGGTTTCCACGTGGATTTAGGAATAAACATTGTTCTAGCACCGCGTGGAGGGTGGTTTCGAAAAAAGTATGTGCAACTGAGATTCCGTTGAAATCGTTGAATAGACGGTTAAAGATAATCAAGGTTAGGTAATTTAGGAGTCGGAATAAATTTAAGTCCACGGTCTAAGATTGAATGCTGGAGGGGTGTGAGAATTTTTCGGCTTTAGTTAACGACGGTTTGGCCCAGCGGCGGCCTCTCAATATTTTTATCCCCAGTAATTAGTTTAAAGACTTACCCGGTGCTTGAAGCTGGTTCGAATTCTTCTTCGTAGGGTGACAGGATTGTTGCGTTCTCAGTGTCGGAGTTCATCATCATATCGTTGAATGTCTTAAGATTCTACTTGGCTTTCTTAGAGATTTTATTAGAGATAGGTATACATGAGAAGATGATCTTGGAGCTAGGAAAGGTTTGGTTGGCTGTAGAAATTAATTTCTGGGCTTGGTTAAATGAGGTTTTGGCTAACTGGTCACGATTGTTGAGGCCTACATGCAGAATGATCGTAGCCGGTTTATGATCATGGTTGTAAGATTCAAGGATGGACTGGATGTGGTGGATTTGGGCACCAGGATACGAGTGTATTTCGGTGTCTGGAGCTGTTTTGGTAATTCGGTTGAGATTTGAGGACCCAATAATTAAAGTAGATTTCTGTAGAGCAGGCAGATTCCATGATAACTTGTCCTTAGTTTGGTGATAAAAGGGTTTGGTAGCGGATATAATGGTTGTCGACGGGGTGATAGGTACTTGATTGGTATTTGTTACAAATGTGGCATTGGGTACGGACTGAGATCTGGTTCGTGGTGGAGATGGTCTGGGCACACGACTTGACCTGGTTTGAGAATTCGGGGTGGTTTGTTGACCCAAAAACTTACAGAAGGAAGAATGGTCGACCGAACCTGGGTCACGTGGTGAAGATTCAGATGGTGTAGGCGAGGAATCTGAAAGGGAAAAGAGAAGGGGGGGTACCTTCTCTACGAGAACGTTTACCCAAATCTGCTGGACTAGGTGATGGTGAACTGCGGGCTCGTTTAGGTGTCTGGTTCGACATGGTGGTGACTCTTGTTGGTACAGGTGTTTGTGGATCAATCTCCATTTCAGTTGGTAAGGATATGGTTTCTCTGGTTTTGGTTTCGTTGATCGTTTGGTAGAACTTGGCAATCACAGGTTGAGTTAGGCGTTTCCCATAGGATCCGCCCCCCCCCCCCAAAAAAAACCAAAAACACCTAATTAATAATCAGGGCGTTAGATAAATATATAATATTTTTAGTCAAAACTTTAAGATATGTTTCTTTTGACTTTGTTGTATATTCTTTTCGTAACTTTCAATCCTCGGAAAATCCGTAGTACTGAAAGGAGAATCAAATGCACCAGACGCGCGAAAATGAATGTCAAGGTCATCACTAGTGTTTACAAAGCATGTGTTAGAGATGAGAGATAATATGAGATGTATTTGAATGAAAAAATCATATCTATTTTTGTGATAAATGATGTTTTATATCTTGTCAGTGATAATGGTGAGTAAAAGCTTTATTTTACAGAAGGTCAAAATGCTGATAGTGACTGCCTACTTTAGTATAGGGGGTCAGTCTTAACGACGTATGCTCAGTGCAATTTTATGTAACCGGTTTGTCCTAGAAATAATATGCAGTTATTTCCCTTTAACTGTTTTGATACATAAGCTTTGTATATGTTATGAAACGTGACTTTGCCTAGATATTTTATAGTTCTTTTTTCAGTGAAAAGACATCTTGTCAGTTTTTATTTATTGGGAGCAATTATGAAGAGGTATAGTTTGAAAGTTAAGTATTATCGAAAATATCAAGATGTTAAAGATTCTTTACATTCTTTGCTTTCTGGTAATGTAGGCCCTATATATTTTTTGTAGGTTGGAGGAAAGACAAATGGCAAGATTGTTTTCGTGTTTGGATTAGACATTTACAGGCTCATTATGCTACTGTCCTTGCACTTTTAAGTCAGCATTTTGTTTTGAATGAGACTGGTTTGTTGTAGAAATGATATAGAGTTAATTTCCTTTACTTGTTGCCTTGATAAACATATATTTGAACATTTTTTTTCATGTTCTTTTTTTTAATAAAGAAATAGTTTGGTCTCTTTTTGAGAAGCAACGTGAACATATTTGAAAGGTTTTATCCCCAAAGATCGTTAACATGTTACTTTAGAAAAAATACTTACATTTCATCTATCTGTTTTCCAATACTTAAAACATTTAGGACTTCATTGAATAGGGAATTGTCTTCAATTCCATTATTTAGCTTTAGAAGAATTCGATTAGGTATATCGAATTCTTCATCTTCTTCATTTATAATGTAACATATTGGCTTGGAAGTATAAAGTACCGGTAATAAGGATTCTATTTCTGAAGAGATTACGATTATTGGTTTTGCTATACATGTAGTTGAAAGAGATTTGAGCCTCTTTAGTACTTAAAATTTAAAAAAAAACATTGGCCTTGTTTCAGCAGAGCTAGCATGTTAAAAACTAAAAGAGTTACTTGTTTTATTACATAGAACATGGTTATGCACAAGAGAATTCTCATGTTCATATTTATTTCTCTACAATTTCATTTTTCAGTTCATAGAAAGTTAAATCAAATTGGTCTCAGGTATGTTTGAATTTGAGTTGATTATATTCATGGTCTTGAAAGGTAAACTAGCTCTAATGTTTTGCCTATAACCTGAACAGAAGTAAATAAAATGTCATCACTAATTTACGAAATGAACATTTTTTTTTAAGCATTACTTGTAGACTAGATGACGATGATTTTATGTTGATTCTAATAATAAGTCTACCATGATATTGTATAAGTTATGATATACCATGATATTGTATAAGTTATGATATACCATGATATTGTATAAGTTATGATATACCATGATATTGTATAAGTTATGATATATCTCTAAAGACCATTTTTCTGTTGTAGGGATATTTTTGTCTTGATAATTAGTTAAGTAGTGGACAATGAAGTCAAAAGTTATGGTAAGTTTCTTTTTTGAATTTGTTGGCAGAATGTCAAATTTACATTGTGACACTTTTTTGCAATTTTATCGACTAGTTAAGATCTCGTTAAGTCTGTATCTTGACACAAATATATCTGAAATAATAATAATAGTATTTTTACTTGAATTACCATCTCTCGCCATTTGGCTTCTTCTATAACCTAAAAGATAAGCAAATCTCTAACTAAAAACTGAAAGAAGTATTACACCTGACACCTCCTTAAAATGTTTTGTAACGATACTAAAAAGAATAATACACTGGTACTTGAAGCATATAACACTGGTACTGGGAGAAAACTCGTTTTAGATAATATAACTATTAAAAGGTCCCTAGAATTTGTTCATAAGACAGACATTCATTTTGGTAAAATATAATATAAATGATGAAAAAGCTTTAAGGATGACTTGCCTCAATTTTTGTCATTACTGTCGAATTAAGGTCGTTCAACCCCTTGTATTCTTTGACCATGAGGTTGGTTGCCCTAATTTTCATATCTTCTTTAAGGGACATATTTGCCTGTTCTTCCCAAAATTTTATTTTGATGACAGCATTTTGGCCATCTTTAGAACCTCCTGGACCATGATACATGTCAATATATTTAAATTTCTTGCCATTAGATGTTACTGATTCTTTAATCTTGAAATTGAAGTAAATTGATATTTAATATGTTAATAAGTCAATTTAAACACTGGAACTTAACTTTGAAATTAATAAATTAATAGATACAAATCTTCATCCAAATTTATTCTGCAATAGTACTATCTATATTTCTGTCAAAATTAAGTTCTGATTTCAGATATGTAAATTCACACCTCAATTTAAGAATGGCATGCCAGTTTGTAAGCGACCTTTTCAAAATCATATTACAAATTGTGAATCAAATCCAATTGTATAATTTTTTCTGAGAATGCAACTTTTGTTCTTTCAAGGATTTATATTGACTAAAATTGCTCATTTACTTTATCAACATGAAGGGTCATTAAAATTTTAAACCCATGCAAGAATTTTATTATAGGATGAAACACATATTTGTAACTTTATGGTTAGTTAAATGAATGAGTATAAATTCATTTTTATGAAAAAATATTGTACTGGAGTAAAGTTAAATGTGAGCTACTATAGGTGCCAGTTAGAATAAAAAAATCTGAAAATATAAAATCCTTATTCCTGTAGTCTCTTAAATTTAAAATAAATTCATTGTTATCTTTAATTATTTCATTGAAGGTTTTGTAAATGATTATAATTTCTAAAATATCAAATCTTATTATTACTTTATGTGATGAAATGGATTATTCTAAAGGAAGAGTTAGTTCCCTTGCTCTTAAAGTGGCGGGAGCTTAACATGTTTGCTCTGTTAAATGGTTCATATGAAGGTAACGGATTAAAATACGCGTGTGCTTCGAACAATCTGTTTAGCATATTTGTCATGTTATGTTGTCGAAAGTTATAATCCACAGTAAAATATAATCTTTGACTTTGATATACAAGGTTGGAAAGATTGGAGATATTATACAGTTAAACCGGAAGGAAAATTATGCGCCAAAATAGATATTGTTAAATTTAAGGATCGTAGATTTTCATACAATAAAACGAAATTATTCAATTTGACGGAACTTTTGTTGACGTCAAAATTATGGAATCAATATTATTTTAAAAATGAAACGAAAAAAATAAATATTTTCTTTTCGTGTTCAGCGATGTTTTTCTTCACATTACCGGTAACTGATACAATCCATGCCAAAAAAAAGCAAGATCGCATCATGATGATGATACGTAAACTCAAAATAATTTTTCAATCTTTCTAACATCAGAATACTTAGGATTACCATGTTTGTAATAAGTTTGCCTCATGACATGACAATCACCAATATTTTCACAATGTTTGGTCAAATCTTTAGCCGCAACTTTTTCAATCAACCAGTCATCATCACGATGCGATCTTATCCCGTCGGCATCAGTTCCATCTTTTTCTTTAGGCCTAAATGTTCTGTATCTTGAAACCTGATTTTTCCAAGTGCTGGAGTGCTTCCAGTCTTTGTGAAGCGTTTTATCAACTTAATATACTGCTGATTTGGTTGGATTAACAGGAGGAACATTCGCAGAATTATTATAGTCTACGTCAAGGATTAACTTTAAAAAAAATTCTAAAATGTGGAAGAAAGATCCCTTGGCCTTGTTGATCATCCATGATGCCGACGACGTTAAATAAATAAATTAAGGGAAGTAACTCTGAAACAAACGACCTTCCTGTCGTGATCATTTAAAAAAGATTTAAGGGTACTTTTACAGTTAATTGTGTGTCCCATTTGAATACAAATTAGATTATTGCTTTTTTGGCATGGATTGTATCAGTTGATGTGAAGAAAAACATTGCTGAACACGAAAAGAAAATATTTATTTTTTTCGTTTCATTTTTAAAATAATTTTGATTCCATAATTTTGACGTCAACAAAAGTTTCGTCAAATTGAATAGTTTCGTTTTATTGTATGAAAATCTACGATCCTTAAATTTAACAATATCTATTTTGGCGCATTTTTTTCCTTCCGGTAGGCCGGTTGGCAGCGGTTGGCGGTAGGCTTTTGAAACCCACCCGTATCTTAGTATATCTACCAGTCTCAACACGCAGCTGTAGGTTACCACAACGAAATTTACAAATGGTACTATGGAATTTCTTTGTAATATTTTCATCAAGGTATGGTTTGTAATAAAAATTAATTTCCTAATTACTAAAAAATCTCAATTTGCTTCATTCAACAAAGGACGACCTCATCCCTGAACAAATTGATCATAAATACGTGTTTTTGAAATACTTAAAATAAACAGAACCTGGGTTAGTGAATACATACAAAAAAACATTTTCACGGTGTATAACCAATTATGTTTACCACTAAGGGCGTCGCTACATAAAGCTACATATACAACACGAGGTAGGGGGTATTAGACAGGGCTATCCTTAGCCAATATTTCAGAATACGACATTTCACGATATTATTAGATGTTTTGTACATGGATTGAATTATTTTAACACCGAAAACAAACAGTTTGCAGTGGCGGAGCCACAGGGGGGACAGGGGGGGGGGGCAGCCGCCCCCCCCCTCGCAGCCCCAAAGGCTAGTTTTTCGGGCAAGGCATTTAAAAAAAAAAATTTTAACGGCCCAATTTTTTTTTTTTTTTTGGAATTTAAAAATGAAATCATATCTTTGCCCGAATATCCTATATTACTATAACTGTATTTTTTTAAATTGATAGCCCAATTTTATTCTCCTATAATATTTCATAATTCATTTTATTTAAGGATCG
The DNA here is from genome assembly GCA_030562195.1 of Nipponacmea schrenckii. Taxonomy (NCBI): domain Eukaryota; kingdom Metazoa; phylum Mollusca; class Gastropoda; family Lottiidae; genus Nipponacmea; species Nipponacmea schrenckii. Next base: position 767,503 of record JAUJPP010000004.1, on the reverse strand, counting down.
AAATCACTGCCCGAATGTCATTGCTATGATTATATTTTACATATTTCAAAAATTGAAATCGCAGCCCGAAAGTAGAGTTTAGAACTTTTTTTTACACAACCAAAAAAAGACAATTCGGGCACATATTTCAATTTTCTCAATAAATATTGTATGACATGCAATATTTGTTAAAAAAAAATGGAAATCGGTGCCCGAATTGCCTTAAATTAAGACAATTCGGTAAGGTTTCACCTAAAAAGTTAACAAGTTCCTTGGCTTACTTCCCTTGGAAAATAGATCCTTTATTAATCAAATAAATCAATAAAAATTCCACCAATAAGAAAATGTAAAATAAATAAGTTTAATAAGGTTTCAACTAACAACACACGAGTTCCCTGGCTTACTTCCCTTGGAAAATAGATCATTTTAATCACTTTGGGTTTTTTTGTGTAAAAAAAAGTTCTAAACTATTATTCCACCAATAAAAAAATGTAAAATAAATAAGTTTGATAAGGTTTCAACTAAAAACACATGAGTTCCCTAGCTTACTTCCCTTGGAAAAAAGATCATAATTATCATTATAATCACATAACATTGCGTGTCCTCTAGCTGTGATCATTTCAGAGTGAAATTTCGTTAGAATAACACCTGTTCTATCTTCCATCGATCATCGATAAACACGCACTAAAAATTGTTCAAAAATATTTTTGTCTTTTGTCAAGAATTGTTTTGCCTGGTTATAACTTGCACTGTTGCAATTTAGCAAATTGACACAGAAATCAAAACAATGTCTTCTACACGTAAACGATTGTATCGACAACGGGTTGCATGTGATGCATGCGGCAAGGAACTTGATTCCGATTATAAAGAAAGTCACGTAAAACGCTTACACTTGGGGGATACTATTACTTTTACACCAGTTCAACAAATAACTGATAAATCTCAGCCATAATTAAGTAGTTTTTTCGGGAAAACACATACTAGCACATCTTCAGAAAGTAATCAGAATGTAAGTGAAGTAATTAGTAGCGAGCACAGTGAAGTGGAAACACATCTAATTGATGATTGTGACCCTTCTTCCCAATCAGCTAATGTATCCGGAGGCACAGTCCGTGAATGTTGCGATAAACCAACATGTTCCAACACACCTGATATAAGTGGAACTGAAATTCCGGAAAGTCCACAAGAATGTTCATCTGTTTTTGAGAAATTAATTGATTTGACATGTAAATATCCATCAGATCCTTGGCTCTTCAAGGATTCCAAAATCACTGATTCATTGGTGCGAGCAATAATAGAAATAGGTGCTTGTCAACCAGGATTTCATGATGACTTCGATGATTTCCAAATCGACAAAGATGGGAGACGTTTTCATGTGGAATGGTATCAGAAGACAATGGAAAACAGAAAAAAATCCCATAGACAATGGCTTTGTTACTCTCCAGAAACACATAAAATGTACTGTCTGTCTTGTTGGCTCTTTGCAGAAAAAATAAATTTTCATTTGAACGCACATTCGCAGATCCAAATGCTGGATGTTCTTATTTTAAAAAAGGGATTGAGAAAATTCGAAGTCACGAGGATTCTGAAATTCACAAAAGTTCTATGAGAGTTTTAATTGTCACAAAGTTTCGATTGCGGAGTGACCAGACAGTCTATCAAAATTTGATGAAAGCCAAAAATGCCGAAATCGAACGAAATCGACAAGTTATGAAGCGTCTGGTAGATGCGATACTTTTTCTGGGAAAACAGGGTCTTGCATTCAGGGGTCACAGAGAACATGCAGGATTAAGTCAAGATTGTAACGAGGGCAATTTTCTCGAACTTGTTAAATTCATTTCAAAATATGATCAAATTCTAGCCGACCATCTGATAAATGCTAAAAGGAATGAAACTTATTTAAGTCATCACATACAGAATGACATCATTGAATCCATTGCCAATGAAGTTCTTCGGGGAATTCTATTTGAAGTTCGTTATGCTAGATATTATGCTATTATTCTAGATTCAACTATAGATATCAGTAGAATTGATCAATGCTCGTTTTCGCTCCGTTACGTTACCAAGTCGGGAGATATCGTTGAGCGGTTCATCATGTTCGACGAATTGGGTGGTGCAAGTGCCGAAGATTTCAAGAACTTATTAGATAAGATGCTCGAAAAATGTTCTTTAAAATTTTCGGAATGTAGAGGTCAGGCATATGATGGTGCTTCCACTATGTCAGGTGATATTTCTGGGCTCCAACGACGAGTCAAAATTGAAGAGCCTACAGCAATTTATGTTCACTGTTGTGCCCACAACTTGAATCTTGTAATAGGTGACTCGGCATCTTCGTCTTGTGTACAAGCTAAACTTTTCTTTGGCACTCTAGAAAATATCTACAGTTTTATGACAAGTTCTCTTCCAAGACTGAAACTGTTAGATTCCGAAATTAAGCTACTGGATATAGCAACTTTGAAATTGAAAAGGCACTGTGACACACGTTGGCATAGCCACAAAGACTCAGTGAAAGCTGTGATAAGCTGCATTCCAGCTCTCGTGAAAGCTCTTGAACAAATTGCTAGTGGTGTATTACGAAATACAACACCGAAGGCACTTGCTGATGGTAATGGTATTCTGGCAACAATTACTAAGTTTGAATTTATTGTATAATTAGTCGTTTGGGATAAGATATTAGCATGCACAAATATACTCTCATGTTATTTACAAGAGTCCGATATTGATATTATGACTGCATCTTCACTTGTTCAGTCCACTCGATTGCAATTAGTCGAATTACGATCAGACGACGTTTTCAATGATGTTGAAACTGAAGCAAGAGATATCGCATCAATGTGTGAAGTCGCTCCGGTGTATAAAGAGTCCCGAAACCGAAAAGTAAGGTTAATGCCAGGTGAACGAGCAAGGGATGACGCCGCTGGTGATGGTCGTACCAGATTTCTTCGAGATACCTATTATGTTATCGTAGATACTTTGACATTTCAGATGAATGAACGATTCTCAGATTTTACTGAAATTGCTAATAAATTTTCTGCCTTAGATCCTAAATATTTCTCAGATAAAAACAGTGAAACGAAATTGATTGAACTTGGAAAGTTTTATAGTAAAGATGTCAATACTGCCGAACTAATAGATGAATATAGACATTTTAAAATAGTTTTAGAAGATATATTTACACCCCCTTCATCGGTACTTCTAAAAGTCAAAGATGTTTTACCCTTCATTATACAAAATACTATGGATACTGCATTTCCCAATTTGACGATTTTGTATAAAATATTTTTGACAATCCCTGTATCCAGTGCTGCCAGTGAGAGAAGCTTTAGTAGATTGAAACTAATAAAAAATTATCTGAGATCAACAATGGTTGAAGACAGGCTCTCAAATTTATCTTTGATAAATATAGAAAGGAATTTTGCCAAAGATGTTGATTTCTACAAAGTCATTCAGACGTTTTCAACGATGAAAAAAAGGAGAAAAGCTATGTATGACTAAAGTTGATATCTATGATAATTGAAATTTTAAAAAAAAATAGAAATGATAAAATCCATACAAACATAACATATCCATTAGCCGAAAATCTCATTCAAAATCGGGTGAAAACAGTACATCCCGTAAATTAAACTGAATACTTATGGATCTCCTAAGGGGGTAGTATCATGTGTTCTAGAATGAGTGAAAATACTCTGCCAATTACAATAGTGTTTCTCTCGAAGAAAACTCTCATAACTAAGTTCGAAATTCGGGCAACCTCAGAAATCTCGCCCCCCCCCCCCCTGGGACGTAAACCTGGCTCCGCCACTGGCGACAGCCCCAACATAGATGTACCCAATATGACACACAAACTTACTCTGTTTCAATCTGTTTAATAATTTGTCTAAATATACAGTGAAAAGTATTGGAGATAGCACTCCCACTTGTTTTACACCATTGTAGACATTGATCGATTCCGATATACAGTCAGCCCATTTTATTCTCACCTTTTGCGAAATATAATTGTCGAGGAGAAGTCTAGCTAGTAGGGGGCATATACCACTTTCAACAAGTATCTTAAAAAGCTTAATGAAATGAATTCTGTCGAATGCCCGACTTGCGTCCAAAAGGTAGATATAAATATCAGATTTATTCTGATGCTAATAATGATTATAATATGATTATGTTTATCAAGAATTATCCAATCTAACAGTTTACTAGTGCTACTCAAGGCTATTCTCCTATAATTATCAGAGTCACTAAGGGATTTCTTCCTGTTTTTAGAAATAGAAATAATGGTTGATAAACAGAAATTAGGTGGATTATATCCATGATGTAGTATTCCTGTCAACGCTAAGGACAGCGTTGAAAAAGCAATATATCCCAGTATGATATCAGTGAGTGTTATGTCCATCTTAGTGTTCACATTACCTGAATTCACCTGATCTGTTCTAACATTATCAGTGTCATTACTTAGTGGAGATACCTTTCTGGTTTTTCGCTTCATTACAGTGACGACATTACATCATGTCACCTTGTGACCTAGTCACATCAGCTCCTCTCCGTTTGAATGGACAGAGTCTATCAGGTACACCGTCACACTTCATTGGTCCTTATCTGTATATCCACAGTATTATCTAACTCAAAATTATGGCTACAAAAAAACTTTTTTACCAGGTTATTATCCAAGAAACATATTGAGTATAGTTTTATCCACTACCAGACATGTTTTTATACAAATTGGTACACTTACTTGATGAAATTTTAAATAAATTGTCAGAGCAGCTTTTACCTGCTACCAAACTGTCTGACCACACTGTCTGACCACACACTGTCTGACCACACTGTCTGACCACACTGTCTTACCACACTGACTGACCACATGTCTGACCACACTGTCTTACCACACTGACTGACCACACTGACTGACCACACTGTCTGACCACACTGTCTTACCACACTGTCTGACCACACTGTCTTACCACACTGTCTGACCACACTGTCTTACCACACTGTCTGACCACACTGACTGACCACACTGTCTGACCACATGTCTGACCACACTGTCTGACCACACTGACTGACCACACTGACTGACCACATGTCTGACCACACTGTCTGACCACACTGTCTGACCACACTGACTGACCACACTGTCTGACCACACTGTCTGACTACACTGACTGACCACACTGACTGACCACACTGACTGACCACACTGTCTGACCACACTGTCTGACCACACTGACTGACCACACACTGTCTGACCACACACTGACTGACCACACTGACTGACCACACTGACTGACCACACTGTCTGACCACACTGTCTGACCACACTGTCTGACCACACACTGACTACACTGACTGACCACACTGACTGACCACACTGACTGACCACACTGACTGACCACACTGTCTGACCACACTGACTGACCACACACTGTCTGACCACACACTGACTGACCACACTGACTGACCACACTGACTGACCACACTGTCTGACCTCACACTGACTGACCACACACTGTCTGACCACACTGTCTGACCACACACTGTCGGACCACCATTGATAGTTTTGTTAAATTAAGCAGTTCCCAAAAGGTGACATAGAATTCCTTGGTGATACCATCAATACCAGGAGATTTATTGTCTTTAAATTCGTGTAAGGCTTTAAATAGTTCTGTATCTGTAATAAATGTTTTGTTAAGAAGTTATCTCTCTGATGCCGGTAGGGGGGGGGGGTTAGGTTTGAATTATTGATATATTCAGTGATAATACTGTCTGGGATATCCTCTTCAGTATACAGGTCAGTCTAAAATTTAAACTATATCTAAAATATCATTTTTCCCTGTTTGTATATTTCTATTATTATCTACTAGTTTTGTTATGTGTCGGGATTGTCAATGGTCAATTTCCTTTTTTTTAAATATTTCACGATACACGTCCCGCACGGACATTTAGAGCACACCCATTATCATACAAGAAACACAGAAGCAATAACATTTGTGGACTCCAATCTCAATCAACAGTTTTCAATTTCAGTTGTTTCTGTGGCGCTGTGAATAATGATAATTATGGAGATGTAGTTCAAGGTCTCTGTTCCATCCAGAGTTGTCATGGTGTACCAACCTGCGCCTGTTGAAGACACGAGATGATGTGAAGCAAAAGTAAAAACCTGGTGCAAGACACATAATTTAGGAAAAACCGTCAGAGCTTCTTACAAAGCCAGTACTTGTAGCAGTGGATACGGACATGGTACCTACCAATGTTAAAATAAACAGGCGTCTTGTCATACTGTAATAACGCTTTTAGTTTATTCTAGTGAATCAGTACCTACCACCAACTTCAACAAATAACACCTGAAAGTAAAACTAGGCCCATAGTTAAAATGGATTGCGTCACCCCCTCTCCCTCCCCACACCCTGCTGTTTGAAAAGAATTTAACAACTGACGAGTTCCATTATTACAACTTCATACCATTTATCATTGCTCCTGTGGATTTGTTACTTGTCCTTGTGTGAACAATCAAATCTGACTACAACTTTTAGTGACCCATCTCCCTTTACCAGATTTCGGAGATTCCCACGTCCCCGAATGATCATAGATTTCTATGGAATTTGGGAATTCTTCTCAAGCGGTGGGTTCGTTTTACCGCATTGCCCAACTTGCCACATCGTGCCCGACTGTACAACTAAGATTAAAAAACGAACCTAAAAGTTTCTGATGAATATAAGAATGGCCATTTGTCTCACATGAACAAAATATTTTAGTTCAGTTTGTCCGGATACCACCATTTTACTATAATTTTCATCCGTTCCAGATTTTACCACAGGTTCCCTAACAGGTCCAAATCATAAATAAAAAAAAGAAATGGATGCGGGATAAATATGTCGATTCATATAAAAGATATAGCTTTTTCGGATTTTATCAGAAACCTTTACTTTCGATTTACATGTCGTTTTTGTGCAGTTGGTCACGATTCAGTAGGTTGGGCAATGCGGCAAAACGAACTCACCACTTCCCAAGTCTCCAATTAATTTACCAGTTTGACCTATTAATGAATTAAAATGACCCCTCATCCAAGTGAAGTATGAATGATGGATGAGAGACATTATTTAAGTAAAGCCAGAGGCTGAGCATGTATAATCTGCAATATAATGACGAAGGTCAAAGGTTACCGCTCTTCAACGTGA
>JAUJPP010000004.1:723870-759855 GCA_030562195.1 Nipponacmea schrenckii | reverse complement strand
GTTCTTAGAACGGTCAACACTCACACCCATTGGTTCCACTGTTTCAGGAGACAATCCACTATCAAATGATAACGGAGCTGTACAGTGAACTACATTGTCCACTTCAATGGTTTCATCTATGTTCACACATAATTGATCAGTTTGTTTAATATCGTTTGTAAATATATAAATTTCCCTACTGTCATCTGGTATGGATTCAGCAGAAAATTGATCCTGGAGAATTGGTGTATCATCTAGGTTAAGATTGTCAGTTTGAAGACAAAATGATCCTTTAAACTTGGGAGAGTTAACAATTTCAGCAGAATCTAAAGTAGGTTTCAACTGACGACCAGTATCACCACACGGGTCAAAAGATAGATTACCAGTTTCTGATTTTTCTGCAGTATTCATAATCTCTGCATTCTTACTAAGTGCTAAACGCAGCATCATCATCCCCCGAGAAGTCATACTGCATTTAAAGTCTTCGAAAACTTAGGGAAAAACTTGCTTTTCTAAGGCATACAAAATGGAGGCTACAATGACATGTCACATGACCAAATACTATGCTGCTATTGGCTAATTGACCTTACTAGGTTTTTCTTGATCAGCAGCTATCAATGTGGTTACTTGCTAGGTACTGCCAGTACAATATCTGAGAAACACGATGTCATAGATACATTTTTCTGATACCAGAAGATAGCACAGAACCTAGTATGTTCAAAAATTGGTCCAACTCAATTTTGATAAAATTTTGACTTACTAGGTTTTACCAGATTAGGGCAGCCATGTGGGCGTATAAAAATACGAAAGAAAGTAAGGTCTATATTTTAACTAATCAAGTCGAAGAGCTTAGTCAGTAGAGATCTAACTTCATTTGATAAATAACATGATTGCATTGCCCCCATCCCTCTCTCCCCTCCCCTCAAAGTTATACAGCTGTAGCTGTCCTTAAATCGATCCTTTTATATTAAATCACGTAACAAATTTGATAAATTGAAAGTAGAAGTGTCAAAAAGTCCGAATATTCTAAACCATTTACTTTGAACAAACAAAATATGATTTTATATATCCATATCAGTATCTGAAATGATAAGTTCTGCACAGAGTTCGTCTGTAGTTAAATATTCACGCTGTTTCTATGGAAATACAAACTGTCCATACATATCCTGCCTATAGCCGTTACATCTAGATTGTCATAGTTCGAGATATTCGGGTACCTGATATCAATTTTTAACAAGAACAATATAAGCAATAAGCGAATAAAGGAAAATAAAAAACATAAACAAAATAAGCAACTTCAGTAAAATAGTTAAAACATATTCTGGTACAGGAATAGTATGAAATAAGAACAAAAAACAATAAAAAATGGAACTTTGTCATTTCCTGTCCTCTTTTCTCCACCATTTGTTGTGTCGTCACCAGTGTTTACATCGAGGTGCTGGGTCCCTTGAGCTGGGCTTGTTCGAATGAAGCTCGTGTATTGCCACTGAGGTACTAGATGCGAAAGTTATTCCGAATATGGCCGCAAACAACCAAGGAATAAGTACGATTCCTCTTTTTCTTCGTCCAATACTCGACTGTAGATTAAAATCTATATCCTGACATATTTTCTTTGCATTAATAGGAGACCGTTTACACAAACCAGCAGCAGCTACTGTAGCTAAATCTCGGTAAAACTGGGCCTGTTTTTTATTGTAAGCTGCACAAGGATGTGGATTTCCTTTGTAGGTACAACTAAAGTCCATGCTTTTGCATCTTCTATCTGTATATTGGCAATTTATCTTCATTTCCCTGGGTCCAGAACCGTAACGCCTTTTTATTTCTTGGAATTTACATCTAAAATTACCACTAGAGATATCACCCTTGATCCCTGATAAGCTTTCAGCAAAACCAAACAATACCATTACCATGACGACTATAAACAACATGATTGATCGGTTCATTATGGACCTAAAGATATAAAGTATTTTATAATTGATAAAAATAATTTCAGCACCCAGTTTATAAATTTGAATTTTGAAAATGAATTGAAAGATAATGACACAGTTATTTCAAAATGGAACTTACAAAAACCTACTCTTATATCGTTGATTTAAAAAAAACTTCCCGAACTTAAAGGGTAAATAAAATACTCTGTATTCAACATACAAACTTCCCACTTGGCAGGGTTCAAAACACACATTATCTGAATTAACCTGGAAAATTGTTTTACTTTTTGCGGCTAGCTAGTTCAATGAAATTTTACAGGTCAACATAGATAATGTGTCTTTTGAACCCTGCCAAGTGGGAAGTTTGTATGTTGAATACAGAGTATTTTATTAACCCTTAAATTTCGGGACGTTTTGTTTTTAATCAAACGATATAAAAAAAATTCAAAAAGATATACAAAATAGTGGTCTGAATATGATCGATCTATATTTTAATTTCTAAAATATCAAAATATCTTCTTGCCACTTTTTAAAAATTGCGGTGGTCAAGTTCTAGTTCCTTGTAATTACGACAATATAAATATAAAACTGAACATACCATTCTATAATAAACTGCTTTCAGACTGATTTACAAATTTACACTGAAGAATAGAAAGAATTGAAATATATATAGGCGTTGTGACTCCTCGTATTCTCTGAAAATACAACAACGTAAACCCGGTACTAGAAAATATGTTAGGAAATATCAAATTAATGAAATAGGTTACATCTATAATTGTATAATTCATATCCTATTTTACTTCATTAATAGGTCAAACTGGTAAATTAATTGGAGACTTGGGAAGTGGTGAGTTCGTTTTGCCGCATTGCCCAACCTACCGCATCGCGACCAACTGCACAAAAACGACATGTAAATCGAAACTAAAGGTTTCTGATAAAATCCGAAAGAGCTATTTCTTTTATATGAATCGACATATTTATCCCGCATCCATTTCTTTTTTTTATTTATGATTTGGACCTGTTAGGGAACCTGTGGTAAAATCTGGAACGGGTGAAAATTACAGTAAAATGGTGGCATCCGGACAAACTGAACTAAAATATTTTGTTCATGTGATACAAATGGCCATTCTTAAATTCATCAGAAACTTTTAGGTTCGTTTTTTAATCTTAGTTGTACAGTCGGGCACGATGTGGCAAGTTGGGCAATGCGGTAAAACGAACCCACCGCTTGAGAAGAATTCCCAAAATTCCATAGAAATCTATGATCATTCGGGGACGTGGGAATCTCCGAAATCTGGTAAAGGGAGATGGGTCACTAAAAGTTGTAGTCAGATTTGATTGTTCACACAAGGACAAGTAACAAATCCACAGGAGCAATGATAAATGGTATGAAGTTGTAATAAAGGAACTCGTCAGTTGTTAAATTCTTTTCAAACAGCAGGGTGTGGGGAGGGACGCAATCCATTTTAACTATGGGCCTGGTTTTTCTTTCAGTTGTTATTTGTTGAAGTTGGTGGTAGGTACTGATTCACTAGAATAAACTAAAAGCTTTATTACAGTATGACAAGACGCCTGTTTATTTTAACATTGGTAGGTACCATGTCCGTATCCACTGCTACAAGTACTGGCTTTGTAAGAAGCTCTGACGGTTTTTCCTGAATTATGTGTCTTGCACCAGGTTTTTACTTTTGCTTCACATCATCTCGTGTCTTCAACAGGCGCAGGTTGGTACACCATGACAACTCTGGATGGAACCGAGACCTTGAACTACATCTCCATAATTATCATTATTCACAGCGCCACAGAAACAACTGAAATTGAAAACTGTTGATTGAGATTGGAGTCCTCAAATGTTATTGCTTCTGTGTTTCTTGTATGATAATGGGTGTGCTCTAAATGTCCGTGCGGGACGTGTATCGTGAAATATTTAAAAAGGCGGAAATTGACCATTGACATTCCCGACACATAACAACACTAGTAGATAATAATAGAAATATACAAACAGGGAAAAATGATATTTTAGATATAGTTAAAATTTTAGACTGACCTCTATACTAAAGAGGTTATCCCAGACAGTATTATCACTGAATATATCAATAATTCAAACCTACCCCCCCCCCCTACCGGCATCAGAGAGATAACTTCTTAACAAAACATTTATTACAGATACAGAACTATTTAAAGCCTTACACGAATTTAAAAACAATAAATCTCCTGGTATTGATGGTATCACCAAGGAATTCTATGTCACCTTTTGGGAACTGCTTAATTTAACAAAACTATCAATGGTGGTCCGACAGTGTGGTCAGTCAGTGTGGTCAGTCAGTGTGGTCAGTCAGTGTGTGGTCAGACAGTGTGGTCAGACAGTGTGGTCAGACAGTGTGGTCAGTCAGTGTGGTCAGTCAGTGTGGTCAGTCAGTGTGTGGTCAGACAGTGTGGTCAGTCAGTGTGTGGTCAGACAGTGAGGTCAGACAGTGTGTGGTCAGACAGTGTGGTCAGACAGTGTGGTCAGACAGTGTGTGGTCAGACAGTGTGGTCAGACAGTGTGTGGTCAGACAGTGTGTGGTCAGACAGTGTGGTCAGACAGTGTGAGGTCAGACAGTGTGTGGTCAGACAGTGTGGTCAGACAGTGTGGTCAGTCAGTGTGGTCAGTCAGTGTGGTCAGTCAGTGTGTGGTCAGACAGTGTGGTCAGACAGTGTGGTCAGACAGTGTGGTCAGTCAGTGTGGTCAGTCAGTGTGGTCAGTCAGTGTGTGGTCAGACAGTGTGGTCACTCAGTGTGTGGTCAGACAGTGAGGTCAGACAGTGTGTGGTCAGACAGTGTGTGGTCAGACTGTGTGGTCAGACAGTGTGGTCAGTCAGTGTGGTAAGACAGTGTGGTCAGACATGTGGTCAGTCAGTGTGGTAAGACAGTGTGGTCAGACTGTGTGGTCAGACAGTGTGGTCAGTCAGTGTGGTCAGTCAGTGTGTGGTCAGACAGTGTGGTCAGTCAGTGTGTGGTCAGACAGTGTGGTCAGACAGTGTGGTCAGTCAGTGTGGTCAGACAGTGTGGTCAGACAGTGTGGTCAGACAGTGTGGTCAGACAGTGTGGTCAGACAGTGTGGTCAGACAGTTTGGTAGCAGGTAAAAGCTGCTCTGACAATTTATTTAAAATTTCATCAAGTAAGTATAAAATAATTTGTATAAAAACATGTCTGGTAGTGGATAAGACTATACTCAATATGTTTCTTGGATAATAACCTGGTAAAAAAGTTTTTTTGTAGCCATAATTTTGAGTTAGATAATACTGTGGATATACAGATAAGGACCAATGAAGTGTGACGGTGTACCTGATGGACTCTGTCCATTCAAACGGAGAGGAGCTGATGTGACTAGGTCACAAGGTGACATGATGTTATGTCGTCACTGTAATGAAGTGAAAAACCAGAAAGGTATCTCCACTAAGTAATGACACTGATAATGTTAGAACAGATCAGGTGAATTCAGGTAATGTGAACACTAAGATAACACTCACTGATATCATACTGGGATATATTGTTTTTTCAACGCTGTCCTTAGCGTTGACAGGAATACTACATCATGGATATAATCCACCTAATTTCTGTTTATCAACCATTATTTCTATTTCTAAAAACAGGAAGAAATCCCTTAGTGACTCTGATAATTATAGGAGAATAGCCTTGAGTAGCGCTAGTAAACTGTTAGATTGGATAATTCTTGATAAACATAATCATATTATAATCATTATTAGCATCAGAATAAATCTGATATTTATATCTACCTTTTGGACGCAAGTCGGGCATTCGACAGAATTCATTTCATTAAGCTTTTTAAGATACTTGCTGAAAGTGGTATATGCCCCCTACTAGCTAGACTTCTCCTCGACAATTATATTTCGCAAAAGGTGAGAATAAAATGGGCTGACTGTATATCGGAATCGATCAATGTCTACAATGGTGTAAAACAAGTGGGAGTACTATCTCCAATACTTTTCACTGTATATTTAGACAAACTATTAAACAGATTGAAACAGAGTAAGTTTGGGTGTCATATTGGGTACATCTATGTTGGGGCTGTCGCTTACTTTATTAACCTTGTTACCCCTTCTCGCCAGGTACTTGTTTCTCTTCTTTGAATAAGGAATATGATGTTAAGCTTAATCCTGACAAAAGCAAGTTGTTAATTTTAAGTCATGACAATAGATATGTATCTAATATAAAGGATGTTTATTTCAATGGCAAATGTATCAATGTAGTAAATTCTGACCAACATTTGGGAAATTCCATATTATGCGACAGCAATGAATGTATAATACAGAAGGGTATCAATAACTTCATATGTAAATTTAATGTGTTTTTTAACCTTTTTAAACATGCATGGTCAGATACCAAATATAGATTGTTTAAAACCTACTGCATGCCCTTATATGGTTGCTCATTATGGGATTTATCTGACAAATCTATAGAAGGTACTTTTATTGTTTTATTGTACTTAGAGAAAATGTATACCTAAACTACTTAATCTACCATATAGAACTCATAATTCATTGTTACCAATTATATGTCACGACATTCCTGTAGAAAACCAACTGCATCTCAGATTCTTTAAGTTCTTTAAAAAATGTCTTTTAAATAAAATAAATGTATTAAGGTGTGCAGCAACCTGTAACAACTTATCATATATTTGTCATAAATATAATTTTACCCCGTAATAACACGAATTCTACCCCGTGCAATATTTTCTATGCCCGTGGTCAGACAGTAGAAAATATGTAGACTGCAGCAGCAATTAGAGATATGATGTCATTGATTGAGTCCAAAGAACACAAAGTAGATTACTCCAATATAAAAGATATTGTTGGGGACCATGTCGATGGAAATCAGAGGCCCATTCGAGTTGTTCAATACGATGTTTTATTCATACAAGCATGACTGGGTGTCACCAAATCTCGATGTGAACTATATCTCAGAAGGGGTATAGGAAGGCGGTGTTCGATTATTTTTCTAATTTTAGAAACTATTGCACGTGCAGTGCGTTCGATTATCGATTCAGTTTAATGTTCGATCACCATCCCACACATATCCCCCTCCTTGATGTGACCCACATAAAAAAAGAAACACCACAAAAAACATACAAATATCAAAATCATACAATCAATGAACAATTTCACACAAAAAATGTTCCAGCCATTGCATATAAGTCCTACTTTTGTCTATCAATTCGATGCAATACTCACTGATTGATGAATTTAATTCACACCCGATAACGCATACATTTCACGATATATTTTACTCCACAAAACTACACTATGGAGCTTTCACATATTTAAGGGACACAAATGACTTATAGATCTTTTATAGATCTTTTCACCGATTTTCACATCTACCACACGAACGTGATTATCAACACCTTTATATACTTTCACAATACGACCTAAAGGCTATTTTCCGCGCGGCGAATACGGATCCACTATATATACAATATCACCTTCCTGAAAATCCTTATGTACTTGATTCCATTTCTTCCTGAAATTAAGCATGGGTAGTAATTCGCGCATCCAACGTTGCCAAAAATGCTTCAGCAGTTCCTGCACTCGTCGCCATCTCTTTCGAGGATTATAACGACAATTGTCGACTGACTCCGGAGCCAGTTAACCACTCACTTGCCCATATAGGAAATGATTTGGGGTTAACACTGGATCATCCAACGAATCATCGCCGACGTAACACAATGGCCTGGAATTAATCAGACCTTCGGCTTTTGTAAAGGCGGTAATTAGCTCTTCGTCGCTCACATCGGCATCACTAATTATTGCTTTGATAGCCCGTTTAGCAGATTTTATCATAGCTTCGAACACCCCACCAAAATGCGGGGAAAGTGGGGGATTAAACTTCCATTCTATACCTTTGTTTGCTAATGAACTACCAATTTGATTTTGATCTAAGGCCCTTATCAAATCGCCCAATTCCCGCTCAGCACTTACGAAGTTTGACCCATTGTCAGACAATACAGTTAGGGGTTTACCTCGACGGTTTGTAAATCGACTAAAGGCACATAGGAAGGACTCTGTGTCCATACTTCATGTCATTTCCAAATGAACAGCACGACTCGATAAGCAAGTAAATAAACACAAATACCTTTTTGTTCTTGTTTTACCCCTACCTTGTTTTGTAAAGAAAGGCCCAGCATAGTCAACACCTATCTTGGCAAATGCACGGAGCGGAGTGGCAACTCTATACTCTGGAAGAAGTGCCATGATTTGCTCTGCAGGTTTTTTACGACGCCTGGAACATTCATTGCAAGCAGACTTTACAGATTTTACAAGACAACGTGCACGTATAATCCAAAACTTAGTCCGTAAAAGTGATAAAACGTGAGAGACACCGATATCATGATTTTCACTTTCGCGACAATCCAACACGACCAAACGGGATACATCACTGTTCCCAGGCAATATAATTGGAAATTTGGCATCATACGATAAATTGTCAGACTTACCAAGCCTTCCGTCAACCCGAATCACTCCATTATCATCCAAGCATGGGTGTACTGATAACAGTTTTGAATTATTACCTAAAGGATTTCCCTTACGAATCGCATTTACTTCATCCCGAAAAGCAGATACTTGGGCATATTTATACCAAAATGTTTTAGATCGATCAAGTTCTTCAAGACTTAGAATGTTTGATAAATCTCTTGAATCGGGTTTCCTTAAATTGTTCACAAACCGAAAAACCCATGACGTTACTCTGATCAATTTAGACCATTTGGAAAATCGTGAAGGTGCAAGCCTTCCTAAATCTTGTATACGAGGAAGTGCAAAAAATGTATCTGAAGCTTTGGACCGAACCTCTGCTAAGGCTGTATCTACGTAAGTAGGTATTACAATTTCCGGCCAGTGCGAATGATCTTGTATAAGGAAAGACGGGCCAAACCACCAAGCGTTACTTTCAGCTAATTTTGTTACTGTCATGCCACGTGTAGCTAAATCAGCACTGTTTAGATCAGTTGGTACATAACGCCATTGACTTGGCTCAGTAAGTTCGTGAATCTCACCTATACGATGTGCAACGAATGGTTTGTAATTTCTGGACTCGCCTTTTATCCAATATAATACATTTTGTGAATCGCACCAGAAAGTTACCAACTTTACTGAAATGTTTAATACAGAACAAACTCTTGAAATTAAACGAACACCAAGAATTGCGCTACATAATTCTAATTTTGGAATAGAAATTGTTTTTAAAGGTGCTACTCTGGTTTTTGCAACTATAAGATTAGATGTAACGGTGCCGTCTTCGTATTCGCTCTTAAGGTAACAGCATGTCGCGTAAGCCCTTTCAGAAGCATCAACAAATACATGTAAAGTTTTGTTCAGAATACGCGATCCCTCTGTTACGAGACACCTTGAAACTTCGACTTGATCTAATAAAGGAAGCTCTTTAAACCAATTTGTCCAATTCACGGCCAGATCTTCGGGCAATTTCTCATCCCAATCTAATCCACGTACCCAAGTCTTTTGAATACCTAGTTTTGCAGGAATAGTGAACGGTGCAACTAAGTTTAGTGGATCAAAAAGAGTGGCGGTTCTACTTACGACTACCCGCTTTGTAAGAACTGTTTCTGGGGGTTCTGTAATCTCAAATGTAAAAGTGTCCGTTTCGACTTTCCACAAAATACCAAGAGTTTTGACTGAAGGAAGATTGTTATCATCGAGTGACAGGCAATTAACACGATCCGACACCGGGATGTCCTGCAAAACTTCTGACTTATTAGACAAACACTTACGAATTTGGAAACCTCCAATACCTAACAATTTTGAAACCTCATGGCGTAATTCAATAGCTTCTGATATAGAATCACAACTGTCCAAAAGATCGTCTACATACATAGAGTTCAGAATGGAATTAGATGCGTTTGGATATACTTGGCTATTTCGACTACAGTGTTCTCGAAGGACCGCTTGAGATAAGTAGGGGGATGCTGTGTTGCCAAAGACTAATCTATTATATTCGTAGATTTTTACCGGTTTAAGGGAATCCAAATCTCGCCACACGAATCTGTGATACCGTCTATCATCTTCGCGTAACCCAATTCTCAAGAACATCTCGCTTATGTCTGAAGCGACCGCTATTGGTTTGCTGCGAAAGCGAAGAAGAATATCTAGAAGTTCACATTGAAGTTTCGGGCCAGAGTTAATACAATCATTTAAAACGATATTGTTAGTAGGCGCAGCAGCATCCATTACGATACGAACTTTCGTTGTAGATTTATCATTCCTAACGACTGCGAAATGTGGAAGGTACCACGACGGTTCACTGTGGGACTTAACCTCAGAAACATACCCTTTACGTATTTGATCATTAATGTTATCACAATATTGTTCAGCGACTTGTGGTCGTTTAGCCAAAGATCGTTCAAGTTTATACAATCGGTTTAGAGCACTTGGGTAATTTGACTGCAGTTCATGAAAGTTCGATTCCCATGGTATGCCAACTATATAACGATTCAAGGTTTCATCGAAATGCAAAGTTTCTCGTGTGGACTGGACTGCCCTTTCCTCGGACACCGTCAATGCTTTTGGTTCGATCCTAGTACGTACGTTTTCAATTTCCCAATAATTTCTAAGCAATGCGTCTGTATCTGATTCTGCTTTGATATAATAAGCAAAGTGGGAAACCGGGTTTGTACGGTGCTGGAAAGGACTAGCAGGACCAATACATGTCCATCCTAATGGCGTTAGACGAGCTAAAGGTTCATTCGGAAGACCTGCTATAAAATAGGGAAGATTATATTGCAGAAGCAGAGCATCAATTGAATAATCCTAAACACTATGCAATTTTACCGGAGCCGATTTTTAAAGAAACTGCTAATATGATAAACAATATTCTTGCCGACTTAGTTAAAACAAGTCATTTAAAACAGAAACAATATGACTATCTTTCTGCCAAACCTGATTGCCTCGAGAGATACTTATACACTTTGCCGAAAATTCATAAGAATCCTACCAAGGATTGGTTCATGCCTAATAGAATCCCTAAAGGCCGCCCGATTATCTCTGACTGTGGTAGTGAGTCTTATGCAGTGTCAGAATACATCGATCATTTCTTACTACCACTAGCATATTAACATCGAGCCTACCTTAAGGACACAACTGACTTTGTCAATAAAATAAAAAACCTCAAAGTCCCTTCAAATGCTATTCTAATTTCAATAGACGTAACTTCTATGTACACCAATATCGACAACACTACAAAAATATCTTTTGGCTTGAGATATGGGTTGAGATGTCATGGGGTCACAGATCAAAGGTACGACAAAAGCACTTAATTGAATGTCACCGTAAGAGGAGTGCATATTGACATAGACAACATCTACAGTTTTGGTTGACTCTTCTGTAGATCCAAATGTTTTGATTATGATGTCTTTCTGATCCACTGTTGGTAATTGAAGGAATTCTCGAACTCTAGTGGAGAGATAAGTTCTTTGGCTGCCACAATCCAAAATAAGCCTAATTTTCACCTTCTTATAGGTTTGATTTGGATCAAAATTAATACATTCTGCAGTCTGAAGTAAAACAGGTGTGGTTGATTCAACGTACAATACAGTTGCATCATTTTTTGTTTGATCTTGTGATTGTTTGTTTTGGTTGGATGGATAAATTTGGTTGTCTCCCCTTAATTGATTGTTCTGTGAATGTTGGCTAGATACATTATTTGCTTGATGAATTTGTTGGTTGGAATTAGGATTGGTTTGGTATTTAAACTTGGCACCATTGTACTGTTGATTACTATTCCATGGCTGGCCACTTCCTCTTGGAGATTGAGAACCATATGAATGAATCTGAGGACAGAGGCTTATATGATGTCTGCCATTCCATGGCTGGCCACTTCTCTTGAAGACTCTTATAATGGGTTTGAACTATCTTACTTGCCTTATTACTGGTTGTATTAAATGGAACTACAAAGGGTGCTATGCCTACACTGTGGTGAATATTAAGTCCTATGGGTCTTGCTGTATTCAATGTCTCAATCCAGTGGGCTTCTCTAGATTGACGGAATTTGGTAGTTTCATCTTCAGGCAAGTCGATTTCTATGCGCTCAATTGGGGTTAGGTTGAGATCGTCAAGTGAATGGTCGTCAAGATTGAAATGGTTAGAAACAGGCTTGTCTTTTTTTAATTTAATATCTGATCTGTGAGCATTAAAACGAGTGCGTAATTTGTTCTTTGTTTCCCTGATATATTGTTTGGGACATTTTTTACATGAAATTAAGTATATTACATTCGAGTTTTCACATGTTAGGTGCTCTTGGATCGGGTATCTTTTATTCGTAGAGTTACTTAGAAAATAATGCGTTTCTGATATAAAGGGACATATTTGCATCTGGTTGACATACATGGGGCACTCCTTAAACCTGGAGGCACTTCGGCATAAACTCTATTTTTAGCTGCTAACTGTGCTAATGTGGATTTTTTTATGTTTCGTATAAATTGTTTAGAGTATCCACGTTCTTTCAGTTTTGAGAAAACAATCGTACAGGCTTGGTTGAAATCAGAAGACCTTGTGCAAATTCGGTGAAATCGTAAAACTTAATTATTCCAGAAAATGTATGTTTTGGATGAAATGAGCTCTTATGCAAAAGTTGATGAGTGTCGGTTTCTTTGAAATATACTTTAATATCTAATTTATTAGTCTCTGCTATGGAATCTCCTTTAAAAACAGTAGTATCGAGAAAATCTATGCTTTTGTGACTGACGTTGGCTGTTAGTTTGATGGACGGGTGTTGGTTGTTGAGGATTTCAAAAAATTGCCAAAATTGTTCTATGGAGTAAGTCCAAACCATAGTCCATAGAAAAGTGGGTCAAATGGACAAAGGGGTAATACCTCACGTTCCCACTCTGCCATGAAAAGGTTTGCGTATGAAGGGGCGAATCGTTTGCCCATGGCTGTACCTGAGGTTTGTAGATATGTTTTACCATTAAATGTGAAATCATTGCGACTAAGACAAATCTCTAAAAGCTGTAGTATTGCATCGTCGGGTCTGTCTGGATCTGGGTTTCTATCAAAAGCTTTGCGAACTGCCATTAGGCCAGTAGTGTTGTCGATATTGGTGTACATAGAATTTACGTCTATTGAAATTAGAATAGCATTTGAAGGGACTTCGAGGTTTTTTTATTTTATTGACAAAGTCAGTTGTGTCCTTAAGGTAGGCTCGATGTTGACATGCTAGTGGTAGTAAGAAATGATCAATGTATTCTGACACTGCATAAGACTCACTACCACAGTCAGAGATAATCGGGCGGCCTTTAGGGATTCTATTAGGCATGAACCAATCCTTGGTAGGATTCTTATGAATTTTCGGCAAAGTGTATAAGTGTCTCTCGCGGCAATCAGGTTTGGCAGAAAGATGGTCATATTGTTTCTGTTTTAAATGACTTGTTTTAACTAAGTCGGCAAGAATATTGTT
Organism: Nipponacmea schrenckii; assembly: GCA_030562195.1. Lineage (NCBI taxonomy): Eukaryota > Metazoa > Mollusca > Gastropoda > Lottiidae > Nipponacmea > Nipponacmea schrenckii. The sequence goes on along the minus strand of JAUJPP010000004.1, from coordinate 746,481 downwards.
TATCATATTAGCAGTTTCTTTAAAAATCGGCTCCGGTAAAATTGCATAGTGTTTAGGATTATTCAATTGATGCTCTGCTTCTGCAATATAATCTTCCCTATTTAATATAACGCAACATGAACCTTTGTCACTCTTTTTAATTACAATGCTATCGTCTTTTTTAAGTACATTTAATGCTTCACGTTCTACTCGCGTTAGATTAGGCTTCTCGTGTGTTATGGAAAGATTTGATATTTGGTTATTCATACTTGTAAATACGTTTAATATTTCTGGATGGATAGCGGTTTTAGGTGGTTTCCACGTGGATTTAGGAATAAACATTGTTCTAGCACCGCTGCTGCACTAAAACACGATAAACTATACAATTTCGACACGAAGCAGACAAACAAATGATAAAAGAATTAGAATCTATTCCAAATCCTACTTTTAGAGAAAAAGTTGAAAGAGCATTAATCAATAAATTATTAAAATCAAAAATGAAATTAGGTATGGGATTAGCAGATGAAATTCATAAAGAATTCAGAAAAACTAAAAACTTTTTAAAAGTATTCGCCAAAGACGATACATGGTCTGCAGATTTAATTAATATGCCCCCAGAAAGAGGTTATAAATATTGTTTAACAGTTATAGATTTATATACAAGATACGCTTGGGTTATTCCTCTAAAAAATAAAACAGGTCTAACTGTTAAAAAAGCATTTGAAACAATAATGAAACATAGAAAACCCAAAAAGTTATGGGTAGATCAAGGAACAGAATTTTATAATAAAAATATGAAATCTCTAGGGTTTGAAATTTACAGTACATACAACGAAGGTAAAGCTGTAGTAATTGAGAGATTTAACAGAACTTTGAAAAACAAATTATTCAAAAAGTTCACAGAATTGAATTCTCAAAAATGGCTTAAAATATTACCTATTGTTGTCGATGAATATAATAATAAAATTCATTCATCTATAAAAGTTACTCCTACAGAAGCTTAAATAAATCCAGATATTATAAAATCAATTAATACACAAAACAATTTTGAAAATGAGAATTTAAATATTAAACGCAAATTTAAAGTTGGAGATAGAGTTCGTATTTATAAATATAAAAGTAAATTCGAAAAAGGTTATGTTGGATATTGGACGAATGAAATCTTTATTATTGAAAAAGTTAATGAAACTTCACCACCAACTTACAGTTTAGTAGATTTACATGGTGAAGAAATCTTGGGTAGATTTTATCAAAACGAACTTCAAAAAACTGATTTTTAAAAAATGATTACATTCCAAGAATTCTTACAAAAATACGGAACAGATACTACCACAAATTTTCAATTAATCAGATGGGCAGAAGAAATGGAAAATGGAAAAATTTCAAATTGGAATAATTTACTGTCTTCATATAGTTTAAAACAAATTATAAAAGTTCCTACTCGAGTAACTAAAGCATCTTCCACTATCATTGATCATGTTATCGTTTCGAATGAAAGTAATATAACTGAAGTTAATGTCCCGGTATATGGTTTATCTGATCACTACCCAACTTGTATTACCTGGAATAAAAAAGGCGCACATATTCCAAAACCTAAGCATGTTTATATTTACTACCGGAGTATGAAACATTTTGATATAGGTTTATTTAATAATGATCTTGCAACAGCCCCTTTTGATAAAATTTATACTAAATCTGACCCCAATATTGCGTTAGAATCTTGGTATAATATTATCCAGCCAATAATTGATACCCATGCACCATTAAAGTTAAAACGTGTCAAAAATGAAATAAAGTCACCCTGGTTAGACTCTGAAATTTTAAAATTAATGCGCATAAGAGACGGTTTGAAAAAGAAAGGTAAAGATGATGAATATCGGAAGTGTAGAAATTTGGTCATTAAAATGATCGATAAAGCCAAAAAGCAGTTTAACATAAAACTTGCTTCAGATCAGAAAAACTCAAAACATATCTGGAAAGTTATCAACTCCTTAACTAATAAGGCTAATAATTCAACTAATCTGATTCCTTTAGAACCCGAGGTAGTCAATGATCATTTTTCAAAGATTGCATCCAAATTGATTAATCAAAAGCATGTTCATAGAAATATTGATAAAAGTTATTTCGTAAATAAAATAGAAGAATTTGTCACTTCTAAGTTAAATTCTAATGAAGAATGTTCGATTCCCTACATTAACAAATATGAAGTTTTTAAACAGTTGTCTTCGTTAAATGCAACCAAAAGTGCTGGTTTAGATAAATTAAATCCCCTATTTCTCAAATATGGTGCTTTTACGTTAAGTGGTCCTTTGACACATATTTATAATCTATGCATTGATGCAAATATATTTCCTGATAAATTCAAAGAAGCAAAAGTTTTACCACTGTATAAATCCGGCGCTAAATCTGATCCTAATAATTATAGACCAATTTCTGTATTATCTAGTGTATCTAAACCACTTGAAAGACATTATTCAAAACATATAAATAATTTCTTAAATAATAATAAGTTATTGTATTCGCACCAATCTGGTTTTAGGTCTAATAGTTCTTGTCAAACAGCTCTGACTAACATAATTGAAAACGTTTATGATGCAGTAAATAATAATCTTATGGTTGGTTCTATTTTCTTTGATTTTACAAAAGCATTTTATTTGATTTCCCATGAGATAATTATTGAAAAACTAAAACTATACAAATTTTCGAATGCATTAATAACCTTCATAAATTGTTACTTGTCGAATCGTACTCAGCGTTGTTACGTCAATGGAACTCTTTCGTCTTCTCGAAGTATAAAGTATGGAGTACCACAAGGATCAATTTTAGGTCCCTTGTTGTTTAATCTTTATATTAATGATTTGCCATTGCATATTAACTCTAACTGTGATCTTTTTGCGGATGATACTACGATTTATACTTCTGGTAAATCGGTTACTGACATACAATTAAAATTGCAAGAAGATACTGATGCAATCTTAAACTGGTGTTCCTTTAATGTCATGATTTTAAATGAAAATAAGACCAAATGTATGTTAATTACAACTTCTCAAAAAAGAAAATATTCATCAGATTTATCAATTGAACTTAATAATCAATTTATTGAACAAGTTGAAAACTTTAAATTACTAGGTGTTACTGTGAATCAAAATCTCTCATGGACTCCGCACGTAAAGTTCGTTGCTAAAATTTTAAATACTAAGTTATTTCAACTGCGACAGTTAAAAAAGATCATGCCCGAAAAATATAGATCTATTTTTTATAAATGTCACTTTCAACCATATTTGGATTATTGTTCAACTATTTGGGATTCGCACGACATTGCATCGGCCGATATTTTACACAGGCAACAAAAAATTGCTTTTAAATTAATCCTTGGTTCTAAGTATAATACTGATTTGTCACTGAATCTTAAAAGGCTTAATATTTTTGACATTAAAACCAGGCATAATTTTAATTCGTATAAATTTATGTATAAAACTCTGAACAACTTGTCTCCTTCCTACCTTTCAAGCCTCTTTAGCTATAAACAGACGTCTTATTCTAGCATAAATTCAAAACTTGTGGTGCAAAAACCACGAATCAATTTGATTAAACAAAGTATTAAATACAAAGGATCAATTTTATGGAATGGTCTAGACGAAAATATTAAATTAGCATCAGATTTTAAGACTTTTCGAAGGATGATTCTTGGTAATCTTTCATTAACATAAGCATACTTCCTGTTACACGGGTATTCTTTTCACCAACTATAGGCTTACTTGCTGATGGCTATCTTAACAATTGTGTTTTTCCATGATTTAATGATTTAAGTAATTTATTAATTTTATTTTTCCCTTTCTCACAGGTATATCACCACCAACAATTCTATTTTGGCCTAACTTGAACCATTTTGAAAATCTAAATTATTACTGTCGGGGGATGAGTAAACATCCTTAAAGCTGGTCTTGAGCATGGGCAAATCCTACCTCCCCCTCCATAGAAAATAAGAACATAAAATGGAGTAGGGTTGGGTAGCCCGCTCGCAGCACATGCACTGACGCTTTGGCAATTTTTTTTTTTTTTTTTTTTTTTTTATATATGTATGTTTTGATGTCTGATCGTCTCATGCAGATGTACTTGTCTATTCCTTGGTTTTTGTGGTCATGTACTTGATCGCAGAATGATGAATCTGTCCATTTTATACACATGTACTTGTGTATTTTAAAACTAATTGTACATTGAAATGATATATGGTTTTTGCTGTCATGTACTTGATCGCCGGAAGATAAATCTGTCCATTATTTACACATGTAATTGTGTATTTGAAAATAAATTGTACGTTGAAATAATACGTGATTTTTTGCGGTCGTGTGCATGGCCGCGGGAACTATATATTACATCCATTTTATAAACTAATTGTAGGTTGAAAATCTGTCCATTCATGCACATGTACTAGTGTATTTTTAAACAAATTGTACGTGGAGTATTGTATATTTATTTTGTGGTCATGTACTTGATCGCCGGAACATAGATCTGTCCATTTGATACACATGTACTTGTGTATTTTTAGTATTTCAGACGAATTGTATATTGAGACATTATGTATTTTCGATTTTTTTTTTTTTTTTTTTTTTTTTTTTTTCCAATGTATTGCCCCATGGGCTGAATGTGAGACAGGACCATGTCCTTGTGTATTGGGCCTAATTCTGACCCATGTAAAATAAAGAGTTTATTATTATTATTATTATTATTATTATTATTATTATTTTTCTGTGCCTCAGGACGACGGGGGAAACACGTCGAAACGTTGCATGAAACTTTAGCCAGTGAGTGTTGTTCCATAAAGCTGTGTCTATATATTGTACCCACAATTGCTAAATGCCATTTAAAATCTCTCTATCTATTCTGGACCCTAGGAGTTTCTACAGTCGAATGCATACCACTTATTTCAATAGGACGTCTTTTGATATCAAATCAGGAAAGTCATCTCGTCCAAAGCCAGAATACAAAGAGGAGTCTATAGCCCCCCCCCCCCCCCCACACCCCAACACAATAATTTACAGAAGAATTTCTAGGTCATCTACCCCTCCCCGCCACACACTTACACACATTAACCATGCTATTCACATTGATTTTTATTAAAGATGAATAAAACAAACATAATGTATCTACGGCTCTATGACCTCTAATACATGAATAAACATAATTATTACATCAATGAAACTTGATAAACAACCAAAAGTATATTGTAAAATATAATCTGAGTAACATTTTTTGAAATTACAGTCAGCATTGCACAGGGTTCGCCTGCAATTAAATAATCACGGTGTTTCTGATTAAATACACACTATCCACACTTTTCCTGTCTGTATCCATTACATCGAGATTGTCATAATTCGAAATATTGGGGTAGCTAAAAATCAGTTCATTGTTTAAGCGACATAAAAAAATCTAAAAAAACACCAAACATGCACAAAATACAGTAAGAAAAAGAGATAAAAGCTATGCTGGTATAAGAAAAAGAGTTAAAAGCTATGCTGGTATAAGGAAAAGGTTAAAAGCTATGTTGGTATAAGGAAAAGAGATAAAAGCTATGTTGGTATAAGGAAAAGAGATAAAAGCTATGTTGGTATAAGGAAAAGAGTTAAAAGCTATGCTGGTATAAGGAAAAGAGTTTAAAGCTATGTTGGTATAAGAAAAAGAGATAAAAGCTATGCTGGTATAAGAAAAAGAGATAAAAGCTATGTTGGTATAAGAAAAAGAGTTTAAAGCTATGTTGGTATAAGAAAAAGAGTTAAAAGCTATGTTGGTATAAGAAAAAGAGTTAAAAGCTATGTTGGTATAAGAAAAAGAGATAAAAGCTATGTTGGTATAAGAAAAAGAGATAAAAGCTATGTTGGTATAAGAAAAAGAGTTAAAAGCTATGTTGGTATAAGAAAAAGAGTTAAAAGCTATGCTGGTATAAGAAAAAGAGTTAAAAGCTATGTTGGTATAAGGAAAAGAGATAAAAGCTATGCTGGTATAAGAAAAAGAGATAAAAGCTATGTTGGTATAAGGAAAAGAGATAAAAGCTATGCTGGTATAAGAAAAAGAGATAAAAGCTATGCTGGTATAAGAAAAAGAGATAAAAGCTATGTTGGTATAAGAAAAAGAGATAAAAGCTATGCTGGTATAAGAAAAAGAGATAAAAGCTATGTTGGTATAAGAAAAAGAGTTAAAAGCTATGCTGGTATAAGAAAAAGAGATAAAAGCTATGTTGGTATAAGAAAAGAGATAAAAGCTATGTTGGTATAAGAAAAAGAGTTAAAAGCTATGCTGGTATAAGAAAAAGAGTTAAAAGCTATGCTGGTATAAGAAAAAGAGTTAAAAGCTATGCTGGTATAAGAAAAAGAGTTAAAAGCTATGTTGGTATAAGAAAAGAGATAAAAGCTATGTTGGTATAAGAAAAAGAGTTTAAAGCTATGTTGGTATAAGAAAAAGAGTTAAAAGCTATGTTGGTATAAGAAAAGAGATAAAAGCTATGCTGGTATAAGAAAAAGAGTTAAAAGCTATATTGGATAAGAAAAAGAGTTAAAAGCTATGCTGGTTTAAGAAAAGAATGAAGTAAGAACAGACATCAAATAAAAATCAAACTCATATATCTGTCATTTCCTTTTCTTTTTATTCACACGACTCTCGGTAATTAGATCCATAATTAGAAACCAACCATATGACAACAAAAAGATGAAACGATAAAAGAAATTAACACAATCCGAAAAAGATCCAAATGAAAATGATTGTGGAATACCAAGATGTGAAGGTGGATTCACGCCTCTAAGAATCGGTGGGTCAATACGTCTAAACTCTATTCCTATTCTGGTAAAAATAATTTCAGACTCACATAAATTATCAGCAGCTTCTTGTGCCAACTGTTCATAAAACGTTTCCTGATTTTTATTGTATTCGCGACTGTGGTGTGGATTTCCTCTATAGGTTCAACTAATGATCGGGCCTCTCTTGTTTCTATCTTTATCTTGGCACGTTAACACCATTGATCTTGGTCCAGGGCCACCCTTACTTAATTCTCGGTAATCACAAATCAAATCCCCACTAGTGATAGTACCCTTTATACCTGGGCTACTTTCAGTCAAACTAAACAATACCATTACCAAGACGACTATCAATAACATACTGTCTTCTTTCATTTTGGATCTGAAGATATATTTGTTATATATTTATTAATTTTTTCTTTCTTCAAATAGTATTGTTGGGAAATTTACATCTTTCAATTGAAAATTGGCCCTTAAAAACCAGTCGATCTTTGTCTAAGCAGAACCTCAACGAAAGACAGCCTAGATTGGATTAGTTCCCACAATGTTTTAACGTTTTGACCATATAAATACATTATGTATTTTATCTCGTTGCTTCACAATTTAGTCAAAAGTTGAGTAGGGCAGAGAATTATTGCAGTTTTGTACAAAAAAAAACAGGCCCTAGACCACGGGTGCGGCTTTCAAAGTGCTATTGTAAATCAAATACTCCATAAATAATTAACTGGAAAATCAATCTGCTAAAAAAGAATAAGATTGAAGACCGTACCTACCTCTGTCACGTCGTTCAATTCTAAATCTTTCTCCATGGCTGACGTGTTCTTTTATAAACCTTTCAAACCTGCATCACGAAAAAGGAAGCTTTTCCTTGAATAGATGCATTGAATATAAAATGTTTCATTCAAAGATGAATATAGATGACTCCTCCCATGAAGTATACACCCTTTACGCTTTAGGATTTTTATTTCTTAGTAATAACTCACTCAATAACATAGATGTACTGTAATCAGTATACAGGGGTGATATTTTAACTGAAGATTAGACCTATCAAACTGATTTAAGGAGAATCTCATCAACAGTATTAAAAAAAACAGTAAATATATTTTTTCTATGTTATAACCTTTATTTACATGATAATACAGAACTATATTAGATATAGCGGTATATAGGGGTGTTTGGTTTGGTATATACGCCATAAGAGTCAAATATGACAAACAGCTAACTTTACCAAATAAAGAAATTAAGCTCACGTTTTGCTCATTTCCTACTAATTAGACCCCAGGAACTTCAAAACATTCCAGAATCCAAATTAATATGCCTAAGTTTTCCAGCAGAAAAAAAAAGAATTTGAATTTTTTGTCGTTCTGCACCCTGGTGGACAAGAACCCTGGATTAAATAATAGAATAAAATATAATGGATATTTACAATCGACATATAAAAAGATAAATATTGTTAATATGACAAAATAATTTTAGTGAATAAATAATGGTCACTTTCTTCATTATTTCTAAATTATCTAGAGTCCAACTCTGAACAGTGTTAAAATCTATAACTAATCTTCCATTTCTTACATTATTGCTTTATACTTTAATACGATATGTTTAAATATGTCTAGATAGAAACACGAGTCCACATTATAGATTTAAAAAACTTTATAAACCACAATACAAACACACAGCACAGAGAGTAAAGAAATGTGACTATAACTTCAAGGGGAATAACTCTGTAATAACTATTTCTCGACACTTGATAAAGAATAATATTTCGAAAACCGGTTCGTGTCATTTATGTAAGTTTTTGTTTTGCTTTTCTACATTGCATTTTTCACTTATATTTTCATCTTATTTAATTTCCAACACCCAATTCGTCTTCTTTTGCATACCTGATTCCTACATTTTACGCTAACATATTAAAATTTCACAATTATTTAAATACAACTGAACATTCCCCTTCTAACCTAGACTTATTTTCATTATGCTCCACAACTTTGACAACCACTGGCAAGAAGCCAGACATCGCAACACTTATCGCCATCCAAACCAACATCACGAACCCTATAACGGCCCAGTATTCCATCGACCTCTACCATCTACCAATCGCCGACCACCAACAAATCAAGCCATTTATATCCCACCACACCAACGACCTACCCACAACACTGCCTATTCATCCAGAGATAACCATCATGCCCACATCACAGCCTACCCATCCAAAAATAACCACCGGCCTCACCAATATCAGAAACGCACACCAACCCACAGACGCCAACCAGTTCCCACTCATAAGGAGGAAGAACCCTTTGTTAAGATATTCTTCCAGGTTTTGCAGTGTCTTCACCATTTGCCAATCTTACCCTCCAACAGCAAGGTCAACCTGCGTTCAGCTTCAAGCGCAAAGTCTCTGAATTGGATTGTTTTATTCGTCCAGCTATGAAAACGTCAGCTGTTGACGCCAATATTAGATCCCTCAACCGGACATGGCTCTCTAAGGTAACGCAGACCCTGATCGACCATTACCAAGCAACCCTGCAGGAGAAACTCACCTTCATCCGAATCAAGTCTTTATCACAACCAGCCATCGACCGCATTATTTCCCATGCCCTCTCATGGGCCCGTCCTATGGGAAACGTCTAACTCAACCTGTGATTGCCAAATTCTACCAAACGATCAACGGAACCAAGACCAGAGTAACCATATCCTTACCAACTGAAATGGAGATTGATCCACAAACACCCGCACCAACAAGAGTCACCACCATGTCGCACCAGACACCTAAACGAGCCCGCAGTTCACCATCCCCTAGTCCAGCAGATTTTGGTAAACGTTCCCTTAGAGAAGGTACCCCCCTTCTCTTTTCCCTTTCAGATTCCTCGCTTACACCATCTGAATCTTCACCACGTGACCCAGGTTCGGTCGACCTTTCATCCTTCTGTAAGTTTTTGGATCAACAAACCACCCCAAATTCTCCAACCAGGTCAAGTCGTGTGCCCAGACCATCTCCACCACGAACCAGATCTCAGTCCGTACCCAATGCCACATTTTTAACAACTACCAATCCAGTACCTATCACCCCGTCGACAACCATTATATCCGCTACCAAACCCTTTTATACCTGCTCTACAGAAATCTACTTTAATTATTGGGTCCTCAAACCTCAACCGAATTACCAAAACAGCTCCAGACACCGAAATACACTCGTACCCTGGTGCCCAAATCCACCACATCCAGTCCATCCTTGAATCTTACGACCATGATCATAAACCGGCTACGATCATTCTGCATGTAGGCCTCAACAATCGTGACCATTTAGCCAAAAAGAATTCGAACCAGTTGATAATCTTCATTGGTCTCCGGAAACAGCCAACAATATATACCTGTTTTGGATACACCAGCTTCAAGCACCGGGTAAGTCTTTAAACTAATTACTGGGGATAAAAATATTGAGAGGCCGCCGCTAGGCCAAACCGTCGTTAACTTAAGCCGAAAAATTCTCACACCCCTCCAGCATTCAATCTTAGACCGTGGACTTAAATTTATTCCGACTCCTAAATTACCTAACCTTGATTATCTTCAACCGTCTATTCAACGATTTCAACGGAATCTCAGTTGCACATACTTTTTTCGTAACCAACCTCCACGCGGTGCTAGAACAATGTTTATTCCTAAATCCACGTGGAAACCACCTAAAACCGCTATCCATCCAGAAATATTAAACGTATGAATACCTAAATATCAAATCTTTCCATAACACACCAGAAGCCTTATCTCACGCGAGTAGAACGTGAAGCATTAAATGTACTTAAAAAAGACGATAGCATTGTAATTAAAAAGAGTGACAAAGCTTTTGATAGAAACCCCGATCCAGACAGACCCGACGATGCAATTCTACAGCTTTTAGAGATTTGTCTTAGTCGCAATGATTTCACGATTCGCCCCTTCATACGCAAACCTTTTCATGGCAGAGTGGGAACGTGAGGTATTACCCCTTTGTCCATTTGACCCACTTTTCTATGGACGCTTCTTATTTACAGAATAAGAAGGGGCGGAAGATTAAAACTATTGTCTTATATCATACTAACTTTATCTGGCACATAACATTTTCATACATATACAATTTATCAAAGGCTTGACGGTTTGTTCTTGACTGTGTTGTGATTATTGAGAGGGTCAGAATATTTCATATTGAAAGTCTTTGATGAACGGGCAAATTCAGATCTCTGTAATTCTTGTGATAATCCTTGTAAAATAGACGTGATTTTTGTATACAATTTACCAAAAAAACATAATAAAAAATATTGAGGTCATCTTTTAATTGTTGTTATTGGCCAAAAACAGAACACAAATATCTGCCATAGAACAAAAAATACTTTGGAAAAATTGTTGTGTTGGGCTTGCATATTGGCCATAAGAGGCAAATATGACTAATGGCTATCTTTTCCATATGCACCAATTGAGCTCAGGTTTTGGTCTTTTCCTGCTCAATGGGTGCCAGGGGATTTAAAAAGCCTTAAAAACCCAATTAAAATCCATAAGTTTGTAAACTAGAAATTTTCTCATTCTGCACAGTGTCTCACAGAAAGGTGCTCAAACAAAAATATATTTTTTTCGCAATGTTACCAAGCTACAAAGCTGAAATTTGCAGGCATCATCCACGTGGGCTAGCTGTCAATTTGGGAAAAAACAGAACTCAAATATCTGCCATAGAACAAAAAAAACTTTGAAAAAATTGTTGTGTTGGGCTTGCATATTGGCAGAGGCGTAACGGGGGGGGGGGTGTTGGGGGTGTCGTACAAAACGCGGAATCGGTCGGTAAAAAGCGGGTCATGGATGGAACCGTCGGTAAAACGCGGAATCGATCGATTAAACCGATTAATTTACCTAAAAAGTCAAAACATTGTGTTGGTTATGATCGGTCGATAAAAGACGGCAAGGTGGGACCGTCGGTAAAACCAATTAACCTAAAAAGTAAAAACCTTGTGTTGGTTATGATGTTATCAGTAAACTGTCAACATTAAAAGTATTTTTTTTACGGAATCGGTCGGTATAAGTTGGTTATGACTGGAGTCTTCGGTAAAACCGATTGGTTAACCGATACCCTTGTTATTGGTAAGCTGTTCGTTATTTTAATTTGTCGGTAAATCGCGGAATTGGCCGATAGAAGAAGGTCATAGTTGGAGCCGTTGTTAAAACCGATTTGTTAACTGAAAGAGTGAAAACCTTGTGTCTGTTAAGATGTTATCGGTAAACCGTTCGTCTACATTAAAGTGATTTTTACAAAACTTGTCGGTAAAACGCGGAATCGGTCTATAATAGACGGTCATGGATAGTAACCGATTGGCTGACCGAAAGAGTGGAAACCTCGTGTCAGTTATGATGTTATCGGAAAACTGTTCGTCTACATAAAAAGTGATTTTTACTGAACTTGTCGGTAAAACGCAGAATAGGTCGAAAAAGGCTATATTAAACATATGGTTATTTTGACCGGTGGAAACGACTTCCAAAATCGCGTCAGATGTATTCTCCGGGTTTCCTAGTTTGTAAAATTTTCCGGGAGAGAACCCCCGAAACCGCCCCCCCCCCCCCCCCCCCCCGCCATGTCGGTAAAACGCAGAATAGGTCGAAAAAGGACATAGAATACATATGGTTTTCCGATGAAAATTGACAATTTGGACCAGTGGAAAAGACTTCCAAAATCGCGTCAGATGTATTCCCCGGGGTTTCCTAGTATGTAAAATTTTCCGGGGAAGGACCCCCCGAACCCCCCGCCACTGCAAGGGCCAAATACGAAGGCCTTTGGCCTGCAGGACTTGCCTTGGAAAAAACACCTTTCAGCCCCCCCCCCTCTCAGGCATATTCTAGATACACCCCTGATTGATATGGTTTTCAAAGGTTTAGGTTTCGGGATTGAATCTCCCAGATGTACAGGCCTAGGGTGGAGCAAATATTTTATTGGGAAATGGGGATCTGGATCTGTTGGGTGATTTTCTTCTCTTTATCTGAAATTAAAAAAAAAAAAAGGTAATAGAAAACCTGTTAAGTACAGATTGTTTTTAGTTTGCTATGAACAAGGTTGTCATTTAATTTGCTATAACGATGGATTTCGTTCGTGTATAATGTATATACTTAAAAGTGCGAGTAAGTTATTTTTGCCCCCGTAAGAACACGTGTTCGTCGGTAAAACTTAGACGTTACACGTGTTCGTCGGTAAAACTTAGACGTTACACTTGTTCGTCGGTACAACTTAGACGTTACACTTGTTCGTCGGTACAACTTAGACGTTACACTTGTTCGTCGGTACAACTTAGACGTTACACTTGTTCGTCGGTAAAACTTAGACGTTACACGTGTTCGTCGGTACAACTTAGACGTTACCCCCCCCCCCCCCCCATTCAAAATGGTCACGCTACGCCCCTGATCTCTCAATCTGATTCAGACACACACAGCACATCTAAAGTTTTTCCAAAGGATTAATGTGTCTATAAACTGGGAACACAGCACATTTAAAGTTTTTTCCAAAGGAATAATGTGTCAATAAAACAGGAAACACACAGCACATCTAAAGTTTTTCTAAAGGAATAATGTGTCAAAAAAACAGGAAACACACAGCAATCTAAAGTTTTTCCAAAGGAATAATGTGTCAATAAAACAGGAAACACACAACACATCTAAAGTTTTTCCAAAGGAATAATGTGTCAATAAAACAGGAAACACACAACACATCTCAAGTTTTTCCAAAGGAATAATGTGTCAATAAAACAGGAAACACACAACACATCTCAAGTTTTTCCAAAGGAATAATGTGTCAATAAAACAGGAAACACACAACACATCTAAAGTTTTTCCAAAGGAATAATGTGTCAATAAAACAGGAAACACACAACACATTTAAAGTTTTTCCCAAAGGAATAATGTGTCAATAAAACAGGAAACACACAACACATTTAAAGTTTTTCCCAAAGGATTAATGTGTCTATAAACAGGGAACACACAGCACATTTAAAGTTTTTCCCAAAGGAATAATGTGTCAATAAAACAGGAAACACACAGCACATCTAAAGTTTTTCCAAAGGAATAATGTGTCAATAAAACAGGAAACACACAGCACATCTAAAGTTTTTCCAAAGGAATAATGTGTCAATAAAACAGGAAACACACAGCACATCTAAAGTTTTTCCAAAGGAATAATGTGTCAATTAAAGGAATACTGCGTCTAAGAATGAACATAAAATTTAAAAATGCTAAACTTGCCAATGAGAGCTCTATTATTAGTAAATATACCTGCTACCATAAATAATGTAACAGAATCCTTTTATAATCTGGTAAATCCAAAAAAACTTAGTAATTATCCATAAAGATGTATTTCATTATCAAAAAAACGTTAAATGAATTGAGCTTTTTTCAATAATGTCTTAGTTTTGTGAGTTTAAGGGATTCTGGATTCTGTTACTATATGACACCAGGTAAGTTCACTGATGAATATATACTCATATTGACCTTTCTTGAGAACTTAAATTATATATAAATTGTAACACACAGTATCACTTTAAAATATGAATAACACAGCACATGTGAAGTTTCTCCAAAGGAATAATGTGTCTACTCACAGATGCATATCATCCATCAACAAATTTAACAGAATCTTCATTAAAATCCTGCACCAGATGGTTGATGGAATATGTTTCATCTTCTGAATGGTAATAGATATCATAAACAGCATCAGGGTTACCATCAATACCAGAAGTAACATCTAAAACACTGCCATAATACCATTTACACTTATCTACAAATGATATAAGGGGAAAAAAAGCTATTCTATTATTTGTTTGAGATAAAATAAAAGATAACATACTGTTTTAAGTTATTTGGACTTTGCTGCTTATACATTTATCATCTTCATACTTCTCTTGGTTATTTACTATAAACCTACTACTTGTCTTAAACTATTTACTATAAACCTACTACTTGTCTTAAACTATTTACTATAAACCTACTACTTGTCTTAAACTATTTACTATAAACCTACTACTTGTCTTAAACTATTTACTATAAACCTACTACTTGTCTTAAACTATTTACTATAAACCTACTACTTGTCTTAAACTATTTACTATAAACCTACTACTTGTCTTAAACTATTTACTATAAACCTACTACTTGTCTTAAACTATTTACTATAAACCTACTACTTGTCTTAAACTATTTACTATAAACCTACTACTTGTCTTAAACTATTTACTATAAACCTACTACTTGTCTTAAACTATTTACTATAAACCTACTACTTGTCTTAAACTATTTACTATAAACCTACTACTTTTCTTAAACTATTTACTATAAACCTACTACTTGTCTTAAACTATTTACTATAAACCTACTATTGTATCATATGGAATGTAGAATGACTTTTATCACATTAGAAACTTCTAGTAGCATCCAGACCAAAATATGAATCGCTCAATACCTGATGAATCATCAACCACCCACTTATGGGAAATTTCCCGACCAACAAAACGTTGCCTTGCAGCCCTTTTGGTAGATCTTGTGGTGGTTTGGGGTTTGGTGTCACTACAACTAGGCTTACTAGGCTCCTGCTTTATTTCTTTCTGTAAAAACTGAAAAATAATTTTACAAAATGAGAATGTGTATAGAATTCTGGAACTATTTTTAAACTTATTTAGTCAATTCATATATTCCATTGGTAACTATAAGAGGTATATGGGAATGGTTCTAAAAAAATAGTCCAATTGGCTAACAGTTCAAGAAAAAGACACTCAAAAAATATACTTACCCAGACATCAGGTTCTCTGATGCATGGACTCTTCCCATATCTTGGTGCAGACAATTCTGGTAGCAGACAGGTGTAGTAGAATGCTGTCAGTTTTGGTAGCATCTTCTTCACCCACAAGTTCTTGTCAACCAATATCAATATGGAGTTGATGTGGAGATATTGATCTTACCACAAAATCCAACCACTTCATGTCAAAAATATTCAGCTGACCTTGAACTTTTTTTTTTTTTTTTTTTAAATATTTTATTAACATGGATGTAATTTTACATCATTTTACATCAATACAATTTTACATCAATACAATTTTACATCAATACAATTTTACATCAATACAGATTTACCATTATATCGATACAATAGTACAGACAAAAAAAACCATTTATTTTCATTTTTTAATCTAAGAAACATTCACACACACATACGCTATCTTTTGTAGATCGTTTTGACCATCTCACCAAGTTCTGCTATATGAATATTGTATATATTGAACCAAAGGGTTTGTTGTAAAGAAGTTAATTTGAGAGACAGAGGTGGAAATTCTTCCAACGAGTAGCGAAATCTTCTATTCTTTCATTTTTATAGTATATATATTTCTCAATGTGGTAATAGTTTTTGATTTCGGCAGTCAGGGATTTGAGATATGGTTCAGAGTTCATTTTGTACTGTTTATAGATATACCATTTAGTGATCATATATATCATATTTATGGCCTGATTGTCATTACCTTTAATGCCAAAGAGAATATCTATTATACGAATATTGAGACAGACACTGGTTTCTTTCCAAATCCAGTCTTTTAGGTCAGACCAAAGGTTGTTAATCACATAGCACTCATAGAATAGATGGGAGATTGTTTGAGTTTGTTGTTTTGATGGGCACATATTACATAGGCCGTTATCTCTAATTTTCATTTTGAACAACAAATCATTAGTTGCTAGAATTCCATGTTGAATTCGGCACTGTAGCCATTTGAGTTTTGTATCTTGTGTAATTGTGTGATAAAGGCCAAGCATAAAAGTTAAATCATCACTTGGTATATCTAGCTGGACTGACCATTTGCATAGGGCCTTAATAGGTTTTTTCATAGAACTGATAAACTCCTGATATGATTTTCTGTCCCCCTTTTTATCGTTTAGTACTATCTGAATAAAGAGAGGAATAGCTGGTTGTATGGGTATATTTAGAGTTACTTCCCCTTCTAGCAATTTCAAAATGGAATTTCTGATCCCGAAGAATTGTGTGATAAAAGGTGTAAAATTTTTTACAGAAATCTTCATAATTAAGTATTTTACCTTCTGAATCGAACAGGTCATATACATATCTTTTGCATCCTCCTGAAGCATAATCCTGTATTAACGTTTGTCTTGATATTCTATCTTTCTTTCCCCAAATGAATTCATAAAATTTTCTTTCAAGAGTTTCAACAAATGTTTTTGGTGGATTAGGAAGGGAACTGAACAAATGAGTTAGTTTAGGAATAAATAGGGATTTTATAAGACATATTTTACCAAGAACAGTCAATTTTCTTTTCTTATATATATCAATAAGGTTTTGTATTTCGTTTAATTTAGGGTCAAAATTCTTAGTTATCATGTCATCTAGTTTTGTAGAGAATATTATGCCAAGGATAGTAAATGGTTCGGCTTGCGAGACCCAAGTGAGACCTATTTCCCTACATATTTCAGCTTTACCTACAGATGATCCAATCCAAACAGCGCATGTTTTTGATAAGTTTGGTTTTAGGCCTGAGAATTTTGCAAATTGATCTAGAAGACTTAATGAGGTCCAAAAGTGAGCGTTCTGATCCATCCAATATAATTGAGGTATCGTCTGCATATTGCAGTATTCTAATTTCAATGTTTTTTGAAAGATTTATCCCTTTGAGATTTTTAGACTGCCTAAACATTATTCCTAAGATTTCGACACACAGAATAAAGAGGTAGGGGCTTAGAGGGTCGCCTTGTCTGCAGCCTCTACTAATATTAAAAAATTCTGAGAAAATGCCACACTGAATTACACATAGTTTTGAATCATGTAACAGAATTTGTATCCATTTTTGAAAGTTATTTGGAAAATTGAAGAAATTTAATACTTTAAAAAGAAAGTTCCATGATAAGCTATCAAAGGCTCACCAATGTATCTACCCTTCGGGAAGCCATTTTGATTTTCATGTATTAGCTTTTGTAATAAAGGTTTCATTCGGTTAGCTAGACAGCCAGACAATAGTTTATATGATACGTTCAAAAGAGAGATTGGTCGCCAATTTTTTAAATATTCTCGTGGTTTATTACCTTTGGGGATAATTGAAATTATACCCTGTTTTTGGGTCAATGAAAGCTCTCCACTTTTATAAGAATTATTGTATGCCCCAATGAGGATACCCTTTAGATCTTTCCAAAAGAATTTGAAAAACTCAGCAGTGAAACCATCGGTTCCAGGGGAGCGGTCACATTTTATATTTTTCAAAACTGTAAGTAGCTCGGTTTCGTTTATATCCCCATCTAAAATATTCCAATCATTTGTATCTAGTTTTGGTACTTTGTCTCCATTCACTATTTTGTTTATATTGCAGTCTACCATATCTTGATTCCTATTTGAATAGAGGTTTTTATAGAAAGATTCTATCTCAGCCAAAATTTGTTTTTGCTCATAAATGGTTTCATCATCGTTAGTAACTAGTTTAGTAACAGTTTTATTAATAAAATTTTTTTTTTCTAGATTAAAGAAATATTTTGTAGTTTTCTCCCCTTCTTCCACCCATTTTGCTTTGCTTCTTAGAGCTATCCCCCTCATCTTGTCCTTTCTTAAGTTTTCTAGATCTAGTTTGTACTCTTTCAATATATCACTTATAGTATTATTAGGATTTGACATGTCTAATTCCTCAAGAATATTAATTTTATTAGTTAATTTTCTTTCGCAATCTTGTTTTTGCTTACATTTTTTAATAGAATAAGGTATAGTCATTCCTCTTATTTCAAGCAATATCATCTCTAAAAGTTGTGTGTCATCAATTGTCATCTGTTTCGTTTCAGAGCTTGGGCTTTTGTATTTTAACTGTGTTGCTATTTTTGACTTTTCTTACTTCCTTAACATAACAAGGATCAGTTAATAAGGCACTATTGAATTTCCAGAGTTAGTCCAATACAAGCATGATCTGTTCTATATCCTGAGGTTATATCTATTTTATCTATAAGGCTTAATAATTCAGCAGAAACAAGAAAGAAATCTAATCTCGCTTTTTTGACTGGATTTTGCCTTGACCATGTATATCTGCGATTAGTCGGAAAATAAGATCTGAAGGGATCAATTAAATTATTCGATGGTTTTAAGTCTAGGACAGTTTTTCTCGATTTTGGATTATTAGTGTGTTTATAGTTACAAGAGTCTAGTTCAGAGTCCTGGATTAAATTCCAATCGCCACATATTATAACAAAGTCATCTTCGGAACTTGCAATAATGTCACTTATATCACAGAAGAAATCAGGTTCATCCTGATTTGGACCATATATATTGATAAGCAAGAAAGTATATTTTTTGGCTATTTGAAGATTAAGAGCTATCATGTTTCCATTAAAATCTGTTTTTTCATTTAAAACTTCAAATTCGAAATTGTTCTTCATTAAAATTGACACTCCTCTGGAGTTATTTTTACCGAAACTTGAGTATATCTCAAATCCCCATTCTGATCTCACAATGTTATGGATTTCATTTGTGAAATGTGTGTCTTGAATACAACAAATATTTACCTCCTTGTTTTGCAACATATTGAAAACATCCTTTCTTTTACTACTGTCTCTAAGGCCTCTGCAATTAACAGATGTAATTCTTAGCTTATTCATCGTTTACGCTTCCTGCAGATTTATTGGCTCTGTTTTTAAATAGCCTTTAAGAAACTTATCTAGGATAGCATTACTTGGTTGAAGATGGACTAAAAGACCTGAAATGATATATTCATTCACACACTCACACATACTGAAAAAAAAAAATAAAAAAATTAATAGCGGAGACATTTACAAAATTGACCCAGTGTTTCACATCTTAAATTATTAGTGGGTTAGAGCATAGTTTCAGAGTTGGATTTTTGGACTCCAAATCTAAGTCATGACTACCGTATGCAATTTGTTACATTTGTGTCAGTAGCATAAGTCCCATATTTGACGAAATTGCTTATATTGAGCTCAAAAAGGCTTTTTCAATTGGACAAAGCTTACATTATTCTATAGCATTGAGTTTACATATTAACATACATATTTAGACTAGGTGCATGTATAAGAACTCTCATCTTGGAGTGTTTTTGTATTTTCTCTGGACAGTGGCCTGGTAGTCGAAAACTCATGCCAAGGTTTTTCTAATCTAAAGGTTAAAAAAAAACTTCTTACTTACAAAATTAGTGTATGAACTCACTAGTTAGCAATGCTAACATTGCAGAGAATAAGTCATACAACTCATGTAGTAGCTGTCTATTATTAACCAACTGCTAACTTTGCAGAGGGTAAGTCATCTATATAGGGAAGTAAACTTAATTAAGAAAATATATTAGATTAGTACACATAATAAATAAACCACAAACAAGCATATTTAAACAAGTATAGGTATAGAAAGTCCCATCCTGGGAGTGTTTCGATATTTTCTCTGGACAATGGCCTGGTAGTCAAACACTCATGCCAATAATTTTCAATATAAGTATTAAAAAATCTTCTTACTTACAAAATCAGAGTATGAACTATTGAACTCACTAGTTATGTACTAACTATCTATGATTAACCAGTATGGAACTTAATAATAGTATAACTGAGAATGAAATCGTCGAAGCAATTAACAAAATGAAGAACGGTAAGAGCAGTGGCGAAGACAAAATACCGATTGAATTTTATAAATTTTCTCTTAACCATTTGCTACCTCTTTTAACAAAGCTCTTTAATTATATATTTGCTTCTGGTAAATTTCCAGAAAGCTGGTCTTCCTCAATAATTGTTCCATTATTTAAGAAGGGTGATCGCAATTTACCATCCAACTACAGAGGTATCTCTCTATCAAATTCAATTGGTAAACTGTTCACATCAATCTTAAATAATAGACTTGTAAAATGGTCTGATGCTAATGATTTGATAGTTGAAGAGCAAGCTGGATTTAGAAAGGGCTAAGATATAAACTTTTTTATGTATTAATAAAGAATAATATGCCAGGCCCAATGTTAAATATTATTAAAAGTATTTATAATAATGTTCAATGTAAAGTACGCAGCAGTACTGGTTATACACACTCATTCGCTTGTAGTTCTGATGTTAAACAGGGCTGTATATTAAGTCCCTGGTTATTCGAAATGTTTATTAATGAACTTGCCACAACTCTAAAAGCTAATAGCTCAAAAGGTGTTTTTGTAGATCAATCAATTGATGACATATTCTCTATACTTTTTGCCGATGATCTTACACTTGTTGCTGATAGTATAGGGGGGTTGCAAGAAAGACTAAATATACTTGAATCTTATTGTATTAAATGGAACATGTCTGTCAATTTAGATAAATCTAAAATTATTGTATTTAAAAATGGAGGTGTGCTGTCAAAGCATGAAAGGTGGTATTATAATGGCTCAGAAATAGAAACGGTACCGTATTACAAATATTTAGGTATTTACTTTTCCTCTCGTTTAAAGTGGAACATCTGTTGCAAGAATCTAGCACAGCAAGCAACAATGGCACTCAACGTCTTAAAAGCAGGTCTTGCTAAAATGAGTTTTCGTAACTGTAAAGTCGCATTTAAACTATTTGACAGTGTTGTCGCACCAATTCTCTTCTATGGAGCAGAAATATGGGGCCTAGAACCTTATATAGATATCGAAAATGTGCAAGATAATTTCTGCAAATGGTTATTATATACTGGAACTAAAACTACACACTCTATGTGTCGTGGTGAATGTGGCAGACATCAGCTCTATGTAAGCTATATGTGTAGACCTATTAAGTACTTCCTTTTAAAAATTTAAGAAATGGATAATCATAGACTCCCAAAATTATGTTACAAAATGCTGTATAGACAGGATGGTATTGGTAGAAATAACTGGTGTACATCTATCAAAAATATGTTGTTTAACTATGGATTTGGTGATGTTTGGAACGCACAGGGTGTAAACAATATCAATCACTTTATGTCAATTTTTAAACAAAGACTTAGAGATACTGATTTACAAACTTGGCGATCTAACATCAGAAATTCCAGTAAATGTCAATTTTATTCCATTTTTAAATCTGACCTGACCATTGCAAAATATCTTACTATTTGCCTACCACAATCTTTAGTATTTTACTTAGCAACATTTAGATGCTCTAAACATGGCCTTAATATAGAGAATGGTCGTAAATATAATGTACCTGTAAATGAAAGACTATGTGAAATATGTAATTTAAAATGCATTGAAAATGAATACCACTTTATTCTTGTATGCCCGATATTACATGACCTCAGGGTAAATTTTTCCACAATTCTGCACACATAATCCAAATGAATTTAAATTGAGATCACTTTTTGAAAGCCAGTCACCAGATGTAATTAAAAACCTGGCTCTATTTGTAAAAAAGGGACTTGAAGTTAAAGCAGAGGTTTTGTCACTCTAAATATTGTATATTAGTATATTTATTATTCGTGTATATATTTCATAATTTATATTTTATTATATTGAATTTGTAATATTGTATATATTATTGTATGTCAATTACGTTTGTACCATGACCGCTGGTCGATAGGTACTTGAATAAAACATTATTATTATTATTATTATTATTATTATTATTATTATTATTATTATTATTATTATTATTATTATTAACCTTTTCTGTCTTTTGCTTAACAAACGATTCTCCGGATGCAACGCAATGCTTCAGTACCCTCAGGCGTACGGCTCTAGTTACGTATTTCGACTTTGGTCGAAGACGTATTGTAATCGTTCGGATTATTTTATTACGTATTTCGACTTTGGTCGAAATCGTATTGTAATCGTTCGGATTATTTTATTTTATTTTATTTTTTTTTTTTGTTGCGATTCTCGGATGAGTTTGC
>JAUJPP010000004.1:681663-723370 GCA_030562195.1 Nipponacmea schrenckii | reverse complement strand
GTCATTCAAAATATGTATGTCTCACAAAGTCATTCAAAATATGTATGTCTCACAAAGTCATTCAAAATATGTATGTCTCACAAAGTCATTCAAAATATGTATGTCTCACAAAGTCATTCAAAATATGTATGTCTCACAAAGCCAAACTTTTTCATATTTCTTGAAAGATCAAACTGAATATCAAATAATGTTAAAATTATGGACTTGAGAGAATGCAAATTTACAAGAATAGGTTAATAAATTAATATAAACTTTAAAAACAAATATATATCTTATATTCTCTTTCTGTTGTGTGTTTTTTCAATAAAAATATAATTGTGTCAAATTATAAAGTAAAAACTCACAAAGCCTTATTAAAATAAAACATTTAACAGGAATATTTTAAAAATGTACATTAAATCAGATTTGTACGATGGTCCGTATACGACATCATCTATTTTTTTAATTTTTAATTCAAAAAGTGGAATATAACTTTATGACTGTAATATAATTTTAAAACTTGAATTTTCACACGGGTGGAAATTAATTTTCACCCAGGTGATAATTCTAGAATTTTGAACTTAAAACTTGTATTCTCACCCGGGTGGAAATTAATTTTCACCCAGGTGATAATTCAATAATACTTAATCATTTTTTTTTTTCAATTTTAGTTAAAAAAAAAAAAAATTCGAAGAAAATATATAAATCGATTCTCGTGGTTATAAGTGCCTATCATTTAGAGTGAACTTGTTTGTCAGTCTACTGGTCACTCACGTACTAACCGAATTACAACATGGCAGGGACAGTCACTAAAGAAACTGCGGAATTAGAAGTTTTTTTGTCAACAGAAGAGGTAAGTCTTGTGTGGGTTAAAAGTATGATCGTGATTTTAAACAAAACATTCACATATTATTCTAACGGGATGCAGAATTGGCGATTCCACGCATTGTTAAATATCGGTAACTGCTAAATTATAACCTACATAACTACAAAGGTCCTTAATCGCCATACATCGACAGGCGAGTAGGTCTAGGCTTAGTGCCCATTCTTTGAAGATTCATTATTTAATCTTGTGAATGACTTAACTTGAATGATGTGTGACATTATGCTTAAAATTAAAATTAGTTTTACTTCAACAAGTGCCCAGAGGCGGTGTGGGGGGGGGGGGGGTTATGATTTGGTGCTATCAAAGAAACTTTTGAAAATTAGATCCCAGAAAACACTACGCAAATGTATATAGTACATTGAAGAGTAGACTATATTCAATGCATAAGACATAATTATTCATATCTTATTATTTATATTTGTAGGTGTGTTCTTTTCTTGAATCAAGAGGAGTTGAAGGCAGTGTTATTGATTTTTTCAGGCGTCAAAAGGTAGGCTACCATATGTATGGAATCGGTAGGCTATGTATGGTATTCTCAATATAACATCATTTATTTATCAAAAACATATATTTTATGTTTTTAATTTTATTTTAAAGAGATTGTAAAGAGGCATCTGAGACACTGATAGCATCAGTAGGCTAGAAATGAAATGAAACTATTAATGTTGATGAAGTTGAAAATTGGCACGGTGCAAATTGATGCATTCTGTGTCTCTGATACACATAAAACGTTTAAAAGATCTTTTTACAACCCCTTAAGTAAACCCTGTCCTGAATATCTTTTACAATCACAATACCTATGCAGGAAATCAGGACTTTTAAATCCTGGAAAAAATATGAGAGTATAATATCATTGACTCTGCCTGCAATTAGTGTTAAACTAGAAAATCAAGAAATATTGTCAAGAAATGTCAGACACATTTTTTAATTTCAAGAATTATAATCAGAAAAATAACAGCTACGTTTTTAATGGATATGGACAATTTTATAGTGTTGATTTAATTTCTGTAAAATTTAATAAACTGATAAATTCAGTGTTTCTTGACATAAGGGCCATATTATATTTGCTGATGTATTTCGCTGTATTTTGCATTCTATGTTTACTCTTTCAGATTGATGGCAGAGTGTTACATCACTTAAGCGATAAACAACTTATTGAATATGGCATAAGTGCCATTGGAGATAGAATTCTATTAAAAGAGACATGTGGGGCTTTACAGTCTAATAATAAAACCACTACTATAAAGACAAAAATAGACAGCTTTATTTCACCTATTCGTAAATCAGGAAGAAGAAAAGAATTACTAGATCTTTTGAAGAATAACCAAATAAGGACTGATAAGAAAAATACAGATAAGAAATCTGTTGGAAGACCAAAAACTGAAAATAGATCTGTCACCCTCGGTTTAAGAGTTTTAGATGAAGAACTTGAAAATGGAGAAAGGATTTCAAAAACAATTAAATCACCCCTTGGAGATAAAAACCAAATTTCATTAAAGATACCTGTAGATACCTGTAGATACCTGTAGATACCTGTAGACACAAATTATGAAACGTTGTTACTAACTGTTATTGATGCATTTTTTCCACATGGAAATAATCCTGTTATCAAAAGCAAAGAGGACTTCTTGTTTGAAATAGTGAATTGGAGAAATATTAATATCGAAAAGGGTATAGAACTGCTTTACTTTCCAAAAGTATATATCAATAACATTACCAACTGTGTATTCTTGACTTTGCATTCTCGACATCTGTAAACTCGACGTCTGTATTCTTGAACGTTTACCATATAAGGTTCCGTGACCCACTTCATTAGCATATTACGGAAATCCACGGAAGTTATTAAAGGCGACGTTAAACCTTCATTTACATATTACGGAAATCCACAGAAATTATTAAAGGCGACGTTAAACCTTCATTTACATATTACGGAAATCCACGGAAATTTTGACAGACGACGTTAAACCTTCATTAGCATATTACGAAAATCCACGGAAGTTATAAAAGACAACATTAAACCTTCATTAGCATATTACGGAAATCCACGGAAGTTATTAAAGGCGACGTTAAACCTTCATTTACATATTACGGAAATCCACGGAAATTTTGACAGACGACGTTAAACCTTCATTAGCATATTACGAAAATCCACGGAAGTTATAAAAGACAACATTAAACCTTCATTAGCATATTACGGAAATCCACGGAAGTTATAAAAGACGGCGTTAAACCTTCATTAGCATATAACGGAAATTCGCGGAAGTTATAAAAGACGGCGTTAAACCTTCATTAGCATATTACGGAAATCCACGGAAGTTATAAACCTTCATTAGCATATTGACTGATTCTCAACTAAAATGGTAAAGTTGTGATGGAAAAAATGAGAAAAATAACATCAGTTTAAAGGAAAATTTCTTATTTTTTCTAAAACTGTATTATGTTAGGAAAATAAATGATTTTTTTACCAGCCTTGTTGAATCGGGTAAACTTTACAGAGGGGGAGTCACATTTTTCTGTAATTGTAATTTACGAGACATACCCATCTAACATAAATCACTAAATTTTAAGTTTTCTATCAAATGTACGCCATTAATGTGGCGTCAGAATCAAACCCAAGGAATATATTATTACTACATTATTATATTCAGAATTAGGTTCAATACACAAGGACATGGTCCTGTCTAACATTCAGTCCATAGAGACAAACATAGACTCTATATTTTACATGGGTCAGAATTAGGCCCAATACACAAGGACATGGTCCTGTCTAACATTCAGTCCATAGAGACAAACATAGACTCTATATTTTACATGGGTCAGAATTAGGTTCAATACACAAGGACATGGTCCAGTCTAACATTCAGTCTATAGAGACAAACATAGACTCTTTATTTTACATGGGTCAGAATTAGGCCCAATACACAAGGACATGGTCCAGTCTAACATTCAGTCTATAGAGACAAACATAGACTCTTTATTTTACATGGGTCAGAATTAGGCCCAATACACAAGGACATGGTCCTGTCTAACATTCAGTCCATAGAGACAAACATAGACTCTTTATTTTACATGGGTCAGAATTAGGCCCAATACACAAGGACATGGTCCTGTCTCACATTCAGTCCATAGAGACAAACATAGACTCTTTATTTTACATGGGTCAGAATTAGGCCCAATACACAAGGACATGGTCCTGTCTAACATTCAGTCCATAGAGACAAACATAGACTCTTTATTTTACATGGGTTAGAATTAGGCCCAATACACAAGGATATGGTCCTGTCTAACATTCAGCCCATAGAGACAAACATAGACTCTTTATTTTACATGGGTCAGAATTAGGCCCAATACACAAGGACATGGTCCTGTCTAACATTCAGTCCATAGAGACAAACATAGACTCTTTATTTTACATGGGTCAGAATTAGGCCCAATACACAAGGACATGGTCCTGTCTAACATTCAGTCCATAGAGACAAACATAGACTCTTTATTTTACATGGGTCAGAATTAGGCCCAATACACAAGGACATGGTCCTGTCTCACATTCAGTCCATAGAGACAAACATAGACTCTTTATTTTACATGGGTCAGAATTAGGCCTAATACACAAGGACATGGTCCTGTCTCACATTCAGTCCATAGAGACAAACATAGACTCTTTATTTTACATGGGTCAGAATTAGGCCCAATACACAAGGACATGGTCCTGTCTAACATTCAGCACATAGAGACAAACATAGACTCTTTATTTTACATGGGTCAGAATTAGGCCCAATACACAAGGACATGGTCCTGTCTCACATTCAGTCCATAGAGACAAACATAGACTCTTTATTTTACATGGGTCAGAATTAGGCCCAATACACAAGGACATGGTCCTGTCTCACATTCAGTCCATAGAGACAACATAGACTCTTTATTTTACATGGGTCAGAATTAGGTCCAATACACAAGGACATGGTCCTGTCTAACATTCAGCACATAGAGACAAACATAGACTCTTTATTTTACATGGGTCAGAATTAGGCCCAATACACAAGGACATGGTCCTGTCTAACATTCAGCACATAGAGACAAACATAGACTCTTTATTTTACATGGGTCAGAATTAGGTTCAATACACAAGGACATGGTCCTGTCTAACATTCAGCCCATAGAGACAAACATAGACTCTATATTTTACATGGGTCAGAATTAGGCCCAATACACAAGGATATGGTCCTGTCTAACATTCAGCCCATAGAGACAAACATAGACTCTATATTTTACATGGGTCAGAATTAGGTCCAATACACAAGGACATGGTCCTGTCTAACATTCAGCCCATAGAGACAAACATAGACTCTATATTTTACATGGGTCAGAATTAGGCCCAATACACAAGGACATGGTCCTGTCTAACATCCAGCCCATAGAGACAAACATAGACTCTATATTTTACATGGGTCAGAATTAGGCCCAATACACAAGGATATGGTCCTGTCTAACATCCAGCCCATAGAGACAAACATAGACTCTATATTTTACATGGGTCAGAATTAGGCCCAATACACAAGGACATGGTCCTGTCTAACATTCAGCCCATAGAGACAAACATAGACTCTTTATTTTACATGGGTCAGAATTAGGCCCAATACACAAGGACATGGTCCTGTCTAACATTCAGTCCATAGAGACAAACATAGACTCTTTATTTTACATGGGTCAGAATTAGGCCCAATACACAAGGACATGGTCCTGTCTCACATTCAGCCCATGGGGCAATACATTGGGGAAAAAAAAAGAAAAAAAAGAAAAAATTGACTGAGCAAGCTCAGTTTTGATAATGGATTTGAAGCAACGCACAGATAAAAAGGATTACTGTATGAAAACCACATTTCGTGAATTTTAAGTAATTTGCTTTTCATCTCAGTCTAAATCGAACAGGACAATAAACAAATGCAAGTGACAATAATTTTATTTAATTTTTACCAATGTCTTTCAATTTGCTGTTCAGAACTTTTAGTTTTTACATATATATTTAATCCACAATATGAACTTGAAATACGTCCGGTAAAATACATTTCGTTAATGAGTGCACAGAAACAAAAATCAGAAAATGTGTCATATTTATTAAGAAACTGCCTTAAGTGCAGTAAACAACCGGTTTTGTAGGGAGCAGTCAAGGATTCAGTAAGATTACGAGATTTTCCGTAATAGTAATATGCTAATGAAGGTTTAACGTCGCCTTTTATAACTTCCGTGGATTTCCGTAATATGTAAATGAAGGTTTAACGTCGCCTTTAATAACTTCCGTGGATTTCCGTAATATGCTAATGAAGTAGGTCACGGAACCTTATATGGTAAACGTTCAAGAATACAGACGTCGAGTTTACAGATGTCGAGAATGCAAAGTCAAGAATACACAGTTGGTAATGTTATTGATGCAAAATGCAAAAGTTAATATTGTTAGAAAACGATTTAAAGTTGGCGTTTTCATTGTTATAAATGACAATCTTGAAAACCGAAATGAGTAATTGTTTACTTAGCAATTCAAATTGCGAAATTCTGATTTTGTAGAGAATGAATTTTGTAAAACGTGATATGTGGAAATATGAATTTTTGACTTTGCAATCTTGACTTTGGACACAGTTTTGGCAACGATACCCCTCCATAGAAGAATTGTGTAAAGATGTGAAAATTGAAACACCATCAGTGGTTCAGTATCTTGATTGGGTAGAAAAAGAGTTTAGTTTTAATATTGACATGTTAGGATCCACGGTGTTAAAACAAGATCACATACCCAAACTACACGAGTCCACGGTGTTAAAACAAGATCACATACCCAATCTACACAAGTCCACGGTGTTAAAACAAGATCACATACCCAAACTACACGAGTCCACGGTGTTAAAACCACATCACATACCCAATCTACACAAGTCCACGGTGTTAAAACAATATCACATACCCAATCTACACAAGTCTAATTCATATCTATTTTATTTTAATATAAATGATATTAAGAAGGAGGGTGAATGGTATTACAGTCAAGACAAGTTTAGTTTTAGTAACTTGATATGGAGTTGTTGTGTATGGAGGAAGTGTGATTGTTATTTATATATTGATATTATACTATTACCAGATGACAATCCTAGATTAGACTATTGTTATATTGATAGTACAATCAGTGTAGTAAATATTGATAACAGTAAAACTATAACTAGAACACTAAGTAACGAGAGAGTATATAGAGGATACTGTAGTTGTAATTGGTTGAAATCTATCACCTGATCTGAACTGATAAAAACAAGGGTTATTTAAATTCTAACAATCAGTTTGTGATCCAACTAGATATTACACAGATCAGAGATATATCATTAAAATAAAGTTTATTACACAATTCTATCTTTTATCCCTTGATCAATCTACTTTCCTTATATTTATATATTTCTGTAAATTTGTATTTTATTGTAAATATTTGTAATTATATATGTAAGATGATATTTTTGAGAATTAAGATATTTGACCTTGTTGAAATTATTTAGATTCAAGCTAAGATGATAGGTTGGTTTCAAGTAAATTGTCTGTAGACCGATTCTGATTTATCGATAGAACTCATTAATATTCATGAGATAGAAGATGAATATGTAAATTCAGCAGGTTGTTGATTGAGCTATATTTACTGATCTTGTCTAACTAAAACAGTGAAAGATTTAATCTATTGTTTTTGGTCTTGAGGACATGTTTGTAATGAATAAGAGACAGTTTTTGTGAATGTGTAACAAATCTATAATAATTCTATAAATCTAAAATAAAACATGAGTAGATTTCTGGATTATTAAGAAATAGTCCTGGTGAAAAGTTTTTTGAAAAGTTAATTTGAATCTGATTGATCAATCACCTAAATCAATTTTCAATTTAGCTTTGATTAATTAGATAATATGGTCTTTCTTAAAATCTCGACTTAATCTTAGTTAAGTTTTCAGGATACAGATATTAGATAGAGTTATTACAGAGTTATTCCCCTTGAAGTTATAGTCACATTTCTATACTCTCGGTGCTGTGTGTTTGTATTGTAGTTTGTAAAGTTTTTTAGATCTATAATGTGGACTCGTGTTTCTATCTAGACATATTTAAACATATCGTATTAAAGTATAAAGCAATAATGTAAGAAATGGAAGATTAGTTATAGATTTTAACACTGTTCAGAGTTGGACTCTAGATAATTTAGAAATAATGAAGAAAGTGACCATTATTTATTCACTAAAATTATTTTGTCATATTAACAATATTTATCTTTTATATGTCGATTGTAAATATCCATTATATTTTATTCTATTATTTAATCCAGGGTTCTTGTCCACCAGGGTGCAGAACGACAAAAATTTCAAATTCTTTTTTTTTTGTCTGAAAACTTAGGCATATTAATTTGGATTCTGGAATGTTTTGAAGTTCCTGGGGTCTTATTAGTAGGAAATGAGCAAGACGTGAGCTTAATTTCTTTATTTGGTAAAGTAAGCTGTTTGTCATATTTGACTCTTATGGCGTATATACCAAACCAAACACCCCTATATACCGCTATATCTAATATAGTTCTGTATTATCATGTAAATAAAGGTTATATTGTTTTAAAACACCTTTGTTTTCTTTCATTGCTTTATCTCAACATATATGTCTGTTCCCATGTCATTCGGCAATTCTCGGCAGTTTCCGTAGAACTGTGTGTTGTATAGACCGACATGTTGACTCTAAATAATACTACGTATTTTAGAGACAGACCACCAAGCCTGTTGAGAACACGAAATTTTTTAATACTTCCTTTAGACTTTTGAAAACAGTAAATTTTGTAAAGTAAAAGATAATTGTGGGATAATATGTACCTTTCAACAAAATGACATTATGTACTTGTGTCTAAATTCGATAAATATTCATCAGGCGGCTATTTTTACACAATCAAAGTCGCCATCTTTATCAAATTTGTTAAACATAAACATTAAAATCACGTGATCTAAATCTTATTTAAAATGGCAACCATCTTAAAAAATAGCTCCACGCTTGAAAATTTCAACTTAGATTCGAGTCAACAGTCAAATTTGTAGCGCTATTTCACGATATTTTCATACTTTGGTCTTCTGTCTCTCTGCTGAAGGCAGTGAGAGACTAGATGATTCGGTCTAATGACCGTGTTGCCTTTTTTCATGTAACTGGATAGTCGCAAATTAATAATAATAATAATAATAATAATAATAATAATAATAATAATAATAATAATAATAATAATAATAATAATAATAATAATAATAATAATATATTTTATTCGTACTCAAAAAATGATACACTTTAGACAATATATACAATCAATAACTTCACATCAATATAATTAAGAAGTACAAAGGTAATGAATGATATCTTTTATATTGGAGTAATCTACTTTGTGTTCTTTGGACTCAATCAATGACATCGTATCTCTAATTGCTGCTGCAGACCACGGGCATAGAAAATATTGCACGGAGTAGAATTCGTGTTATTACGGGTAAAATTATATTTATGACAAATATATGATAAGTTGTTACAGGTTGCTGCACACCTTAATACATTTATTTTATTTAAAAGACATTTTTTAAAGAACTTAAAGAATCTGAGATGCAGTTGGTTTTCTACAGGAATGTCGTGACATATAATTGGTAACAATGAATTATGAGTTCTATATGGTAGATTAAGCAGTTTAGGTATACATTTTCTCCATGTACAATAAAACAATAAAAGTACCTTCTATAGATTTGTCAGATAAATCCCATAATGAGCAACCATATAAGGGCATGCAGTAGGTTTTAAACAATCTATATTTGGTATCTGACCATGCATGTATAAAAAGGTTAAAAAATACATTAAATTTACATATGAAGTTATTGATACCCTTCTGTATTATACATTCATTGCTGTCGCATAATATGGAAGTCTGTTAATTGTCCTTGTGTGAACAATCAAATCTGACTACAACTTTTAGTGACCCATCTCCCTTTACCAGATTTCGGAGATTCTCACGTCTCCGAATGATCATAGATTTCTATGGAATTTGGGAATTCTTCTCAAGCGGTGGGTTCGTTTTACCGCATTGCCCAACTTGCCACATCGTGCCCGACTGTACAACTAAGATTAAAAAACGAACCTAAAAGTTTCTGATGAATTTAAGAATGGCCATTTGTCTCACATGAACAAAATATTTTAGTTCAGTTTGTCCGGATACCACCATTTTACTATAATTTTCACCCGTTCCAGATTTTACCACAGGTTCCCTAACAGGTCCAAATTATGTAAAAAAAAGAAATGGATGCGGGATAAATATGTCGATTCATATAAAAGAAATAGCTCTTTCGGATTTTGTCAGAAACCTTTAGTTTCGATTTACATGTCGTTTTTGTGCAGTTGGTCACGATGCAGTAGGTTGGGCAATGCGGCAAAACGAACTCACCACTTCCCAAGTCTCCAATTAATTTACCAGTTTGACCTATTAATGAATTAAAATAGGATATGAATTATACAATTATAGATGTAACCTATTTCATTAATTTGATATTTCCTAACATATTTTCTAGTACCGGGTTTACGTTGTATTTTCAAAGAATACGAGGAGTCACAACGCCTATATATATTTCAATTCTTTCTATTCTTCAGTGTAAATTTGTAAATCAGTCTGAAAGCAGTTTATTATAGAATGGTATGTTCAGTTTTATATTTATATTGTCGTAATTACAAGGAACTAGAACTTGACCACCGCAATTTTTAAAAAGTGGCAAGAAGATATTTTGATATTTTAGAAATTAAAATATAGATCGATCATATTCAGACCACTATTTTGTATATCTTTTTGAATTTTTTTTATATCGTTTGATTAAAAACAAAACGTCCCGAAATTTAAGGGTTAATAAAATACTCTGTATTCAACATACAAACTTCCCACTTGGCAGGGTTCAAAAGACACATAATCTATGTTGACCTGTAAAATTTCATTGAACTAGCTAGCCGCAAAAAGTAAAACAATTTTCCAGGTTAATTCAGATAATGTGTGTTTTGAACCCTGCCAAGTGGGAAGTTTGTATGTTGAATACAGAGTATTTTATTTACCCTTTAAGTTCGGGAAGTTTTTTTTAAATAAACGATATAAGAGTAGGTTTTTGTAAGTTCCATTTTGAAATAACTGTGTCATTATCTTTCAATTCATTTTCAAAATTCAAATTTATAAACTGGGTGCTGAAATTATTTTTATCAATTATAAAATACTTTATATCTTTAGGTCCATAATGAACCGATCAATCATGTTGTTTATAGTCGTCATGGTAATGGTATTGTTTGGTTTTGCTGAAAGCTTATCAGGGATCAAGGGTGATATCTCTAGTGGTAATTTTAGATGTAAATTCCAAGAAATAAAAAGGCGTTACGGTTCTGGACCCAGGGAAATGAAGATAAATTGCCAATATACAGATAGAAGATGCAAAAGCATGGACTTTAGTTGTACCTACAAAGGAAATCCACATCCTTGTGCAGCTTACAATAAAAAACAGGCCCAGTTTTACCGAGATTTAGCTACAGTAGCTGCTGCTGGTTTGTGTAAACGGTCTCCTATTAATGCAAAGAAAATATGTCAGGATATAGATTTTAATCTACAGTCGAGTATTGGACGAAGAAAAAGAGGAATCGTACTTATTCCTTGGTTGTTTGCGGCCATATTCGGAATAACTTTCGCATCTGGTACCTCAGTGGCAATACACGAGCTTCATTCGAACAAGCCCAGCTCAAGGGACCCAGCACCTCGATGTAAATACTGGTGACGACACAACAAATGGTGGAGAAAAGAGGACAGGAAATGACAAAGTTCCATTTTTCATTGTTTTATGTTCTTATTTCATACTATTCCTGTACCAGAATATATTTTAACTATTTTACTGAAGTTGCTTATTTTGTTTATGTTTTTTATTTTCCTTTATTCGCTTATTGCTTATGTTGTTCTTGTTGAAAATTGATATCAGCTACCCGAATATCTCGAACTATGACAATCTAGATGTAACGGCTATAGGCAGGATATGTATGGACAGTTTGTATTTCCATAGAAACAGCGTGAATATTTAACTACAGACGAACTCTGTGCCGAATTTGTCATTTCAGATAGTGATATGGATATATAAAATCATATTTTGTTTGTTCAAAGTAAATGGTTTAGAATATTCGGACTTTTTGACAGTTCTACTTTCAATTTATCAAATTTGTTACGTGATTTAATATACAAGGATCGATTTAAGGACAGCTACAGCTGTATAACTTTGAGGGGAGGGGAGAGAGGGATGGGGGCAATGCAATCATGTTATTTATCAAATGAAGTTAGATCTCTACTGACTAAGCTCTTCGACTTGATTAGTTAAAATATAGACCTTACTTTCTTTCGTATTTTTATACGCCCACATGGAAATGTGGACGTATATTGCCGTCGCCCCTGTCCGTCCGTCCGTCCGTCGGTTCGTCCACATTTGTTGTATCCACGATAGAGGCAACAGTTTTTATCCGATCTTAATGAAACTTGGTATACATGTATATATTGATGATATTTCGGTCAAGTTCGAAAATGGAAATTATCGCATGAACGGTTTTTGAGTTATAGCACTTGACTTAGTAAAAACGCGTCAAATTTGGTTTGTATCCACAATAGAGGCTACAGTTTTTATCCGATATTAATGAAACTTGGTATACATGTAAAATTGATGATATCTCGGTCAAGTTCGAAAATGGAAATTATCGCATGAACGGTTTTTGAGTTATTGCCCTTGACTTGACAAAATTTTAGTTTTGATGCAATAAATCCTCCAACTTTCAGAGGATGTTGATGAAACTTGGTTGTGAGCATTGGAATTGATTAGGCCTCAGTCAAGTTTGAATTTGACAGTTTTTCAATGAATTGTTTTAAGTTATTGCCCTTGACTTAGTAAAATTGCGTCAAAATTCTATTGTGGTTGATTGTAACTCAAGTAATCAAGATGGCTGCCTAGTGTAGTACTGTGTCTTGCTCTCGGATATATTTGGACAATCTCGAGTTATTAAGTGATTTATATGGTTCAAAATGTACTGACAGATTCTTTTAATATCCAGGATTATATATTTATTGTGAAATTTGAATTTGGATCGATATTTTTGGAGTTATGTTGAATATTCTATCGTCTATTGTAATTGTTGAGATGATTACTTACAGCAGAGAAAAGCTTTTCTCTCTGAATAGTGAACTTTCTTCAGTAAGTCTTGATCAAAATATATTGAACTTGTCACATGAGCTGTCATTAACTGTTTATAAACCAGTAAAGGTGAGAACATCTAATACAAGGAGGACTAGAAAATGCAGAGATATAAACTTTAATAACCTAATTACTTTAACCACAACTAATCAACCTCAGAAATCAGTTAATGGTGTTAATTTAAACATTAATAACCCATTCCATCTCACCCCTCAACATATTGATGTGATAATCAACAACAAACCATTATACAAACATGAAAAGGATAAAGTACAACTTTTCCCATCTTCTAATATCCTTCAGATCAAAACTAATACTGATTTATCTAATTCTACAGAAAAATGCTCTATTGTATTAATACACTCAAGGTCAATTGGGAATAAAACCACTGAAATTAATCAATGCATACATGATATTTGTGCAATAACAGAGACCTGGCTCAGCCCAAATACAGATACATCAGTGGTAAGTGCTTTACTGCCTAATGGATATTCTTTTCACCATGTTGCTAGAGAAAGGAAACGTGGAGGCGGCATTGGTCTCGTGTTTAAATCAACATTCAAAAGAAAAAACAACCAGAATCAAACTCTATTTAAGACATTCGAAATATTAGATTGCACTTTAACTTGCAGCAACAATGATGTACGTATCATCGTGGTTTACCGTCCACCACACACAAAACTCTGTCATTTCATCGAGGAATTCTCTTCTCTTATTGACCAAATACTAATCGTAAAGACTAAGCTCCTGATCTTAGGTGATTTTAATATCCATTGGGAAAATGCAAACGACTCTTATGTAAAGCGCCTTCACGATCTTTTGGAAACTCGATCTCTCCAACAGCATGTTAATGTACCAACCCACATGGCTGGGCACACACTTGATCTCGTGATTACACATAAAGATGAACTATCTATCAGGAACCTTTTAGTTGAAGACAAACTCATTTCAGATCATTATATTATACAATTTCGAATCAAAATTGCCAAACCAGAAAACATATGCAAAACCATTACATACAGAACATTTTAGTCGTTAAACCGAGCAGAATTTGGAAATGAACTAAAAAAAACTCGGAACTCTCTGGCATGCTATCTCTTGAATGTGTAAATAAGAAAGCGGAACTTTTTGTCAACACAATCCGAAACTCATTAGACAATCTTCTTCCTCTCAAATCAAAGACTATAACAGTACGTCCAGGAACAGAATGGTTTACGGATGAGGTGCTGCAAGCTAAAAGAGAAAGAAATCATTAATCTGAATGCCTTGGAACAATGGGAGTTCCATCAATGTCACAGCCCACATTCACTGCCATTTAACAGGAAATTGGTAACTGGTGGTTCAATTTCCTTAAAGGGATAATAGGCGTTAGAATACACTCGTCCTACGGCATATATTTGTGTTTCATATTGACTATTAGTTAAATAAGTATGCATCCATTACTTTACCAAATTTTAAAAAGCCACAATAAAAATATATTCGGAATTTTAAAAAAAAGTGAGCCAGCGACGATTCCATTCAGTTTGAGAATAAAAGCGTCTGGTAAATCAACGCTAAAACATCATTGTGGAATTCAACAGTAGGGGTCAAGGACGCGTGAAAACCCGCATGTTAGAGTTACTTCCCTTTATATTTACACGATTTAAAAATCGCTTGATGGATGGCTCAAGCGTTTTATGATTAACTACTTTATTTTGGGGATTTATCGGATTTTGATGTATAGGTAAGTCCACTGATGGATATATACTGTTATTGTCCAAATTTGAGAGAACTTAATTTTTTATGTTCGTTCTAACGCCTATTATCCCTTTAAAGAAGACATGTTGGCTGCTGGAGCTGAGGAAAAAGGCTAGCTGAAGGTAGGAATGACTACTATCAAGGTGTTCCTGCTATAACAGTTGTTTGTGATGGTGGATGAGACAAAAGAAGCCATAAGCATTCCTATAATGCTCTTGGAGGTGTGGGCATCATCATTGGACAAGTGACTCGGAAGTTGTCTATATTGGCATCTGCAACAAATACTGCTACACACATGTTCCTTAGCAGATATTCGACAAATAGATCCCGGTCAACATGAGTGCTTCAAAAACTGGGATGAGTCCAGTCAAGCTTTGGAGGCAGATGTAATTGTTAAAGGATTTCTGAATGCGCATTGTTGCAGATGGGGATAGTTCTGTGTATTCTAGAATACAGATTCCGTACCAATTTGGGGTCCTCATGTCCCTAAGCTGGAATATGCAAATCATGCATGTTAATGCCTGAGAAGCAGCTTGAAAAATTGGTTGACAGATTACCAAATCTGAAGGGAAGAGGAAAGTTGACTTTGCAGACCAGAATACGGATTGTGTCTGCTGTTCGATGTGCTATTCGTATGAGGTCTTCTGAAGAAAACAGATCCTTGGCTTGTAAGAAATTAGTTCATGACATTAAAAACTGTATTTATCATGTTTTTGGCGATCATACCAGTTGTTCTGAATTATGCAAGAAGTCCTCAGGTACAGCAATCCTGCCTCAACCTTTGAAGATGAACAATCAGGGTCTGTTAATTGTGGGAGACCAGCAAAACTTTTGGACTGATGGTTGTTCGTTAAAAGATCAGGAAGATTCCAGATTAGCGCTACTAGGAAGAGGACTGTCTGCAGCTGACCAGGAAATCATCAAAGAGGTGTGTCCACTAATGGACCGCATTGCGGCTAAAGCTGAAAGATTACTTGGTGACTTCACCACAAATCTAGCTTAACAATCTGTAATTTTTTAGCAGATGCTCCAGAGGGTCTTGGCACTGCAGATGCTATGGTGGTTCTCTTAGACAAAATTTGGGAACCAAGTGGTCACCTATTGTTTGGGAAAAGGTTACACACACAGAACCAACCAGTTCCTTTACATGTTTGTATGACAGCAGTCTCCAACTTCAGCGCTTGCTTAGTGCTTGACCTGTACAAAAAGCAAAACGCTGGAAAAGACGCATGATTGGGAGGAAAAAGAGCAGTTCCAATCAAGCGAAACATGAATATGGACCAGATGCCATCGATGTTGTTGCTAATCACTCTTCTCACCAGCTTTCAATTTTGAAAGCGAAATTTGACCAAGATTCCGTACAGGTAACCATAGAGCGAGTGAAAGAAATTTGTGAAGCAACAATCTCTCAATCTGATTCAGACCTTTGGCATGATGAAAGACACAAAAGGCTCACTTCATCTAATTTTGGAGATGTAATGGCACGGAATCCGAAAACGCCTATTACACCCTTCATCAAGCGTTTATTATATTCCACATTCAAAGGAAACCGGTTTACGAAGATCGGATTAGCTGCTGAGAAGGCAACAGTTTCTGAGTATTGTGCAAAGAAAGCTACAGATGGTGACCCTGTTACAGTGTGACAGGCTTACAGATTCTTCATAGTCATCCATTTCTTGCTGCAAGCACAGACGGAATTGTCACGTCATTGACATCTGGTGACAAGGGATTGCTTGAGGTCAAAAATGTTCTCATGAACAAGCAGTTGACATTCTTGGAGGCAACAAAATCTGTGTCCAATTTTTGCCTTATGCAGTCCAGTGGAAATCAACTGGTTCTGAAGAGGAATCATAAATTATTCTACCAAGTTCAAGGTCAGCTGAATATTTTTGACATGAAGTGGTTGGATTTTGTGGTAAGATCAGTATCTCCACATCAACTCCATATTGATATTGGTTGACAAGAACTTGTGGGTGAAGAAGATGCTACCAAAACTCACAGCATTCTACTACACCTGTCTGCTACCAGAATTGTGTGCACCAAGATATGGGAAGAGTCCATGCATCAGAGAACCTGATGTCTGGGTAAGTATATTTTTTGAGTGTCTTTTTCTTGAACTGTTGGCCAATTATTTGAATTAGACTGTTTTTTTATATACCTCTTATAGTTACCAATGGAATATATGAATTGACTAAATAAGTTTAAAAATAGTTCCAGAATTCTATACACATTCTCATTTTGTAAAATTATTTTACAGTTTTTACAGAAAGAAATAAAGCAGGAGCCTAGTAAGCCTAGTTGTAGATACCTTAAACCTGTACTGTATCTTTTATTTTACCTTAAACAAATAATAGAATAGCTTTTTTTTTTTTTTTATAAACAATATTTTATTCATATAGGATGAAAAGGATTGGGGAACAGGCTTTCGCCTATTTAACCCCTTTCCCGAATACATAAATTACATGGTGATTACACGTAGAAAATAATAATAATAATAATGGTTTTTAAATAAAATTAAACATATTTACATGGGTAATATCTACACCTCAGTGCTGGTGATATTGGTTGAGTATCTAAAATCTTTTACTTAATTGGATGAAATTATGAACTTGCTCGAATATTTTTAGTGATGATTTTTGACATGCTGTTCCATACAAAAGTGTATTAACTAACAAATCAGTAGGCTGTAAAAGGAAAAGAGTTGTTTCTCGCACATCTGAATGTAACCGACAGTGGAGTAGGTAGTGTTCAGGGTCTTCAAATTGGTGACCATAAAGGCAAGTAGGGTTATCCGAAACATGTCGTAGAAATTTATGTCCATTTAGATCGCTACAAGAAAGACGAAGGCGAGAATGTAGAATTTGATTTTTACGAGAGCCAAAGAGAAAAGAAGTGGGTACAAGAATATCATTTGATTTGAGAGATGCTTTAAAAGACTTTATAGTAGTTGAGTTTTTTAAATTTACAGAAAGATTGTTCCATTCTCTAATGCCAGAAGGTATGAAAGATCTATAAAATAATTCTGTTCTGCAATTGTATTCAGTGATATCGTTAATTCTTCTTAAGTTGTATGGGTTATCATTTAGTTGTATCAGATTTGAAAGATAAGCTGGAGTTAAGTTGTGGTAAATTTTAAACATTATAGTTAATTTATGGCGTTGTCGTCTTTCTTGTAGCGTTATTGCACCTGTTTCTTGATATAATAGTCTGTGGCTTTTTTCCCCTTATATCATTTGTAGATAAGTGTAAATGGTATCATGGCAGTGTTTTAGATGTTACTTCTGGTATTGATGGTAACCCTGATGCTGTTTATGATATCTATTACCATTCAGAAGATGAAACATATTCCATCAACCATCTGGTGCAGGATTTTAATGAAGATTCTGTTAAATTTGTTGATGGATGATATGTATCTGTGAGTAGACACATTATTCCTTTGGAGAAACTTTACATGTGCTGTGTTATACTTTAAAGTGATACTGTGTGTTACAATTTATATAAAATTTAAGTTCTCAAGAAAGGTCAATATGAGTATATATTCATCAGTGAACTTACCTGGTGTCATATAGTAACAGAATCCAGAATCCCTTAAACTCACAAAACTAAGACATTATTGAAAAAAGCTCAATTCATTTAACGTTTTTTTGATAATGAAATACATTTTTATGGATAATTACTAAGTTTTTTGGGATTTACCAGATTATAAAAGGATTCTGTTACATTATTTATGGTAGCAGGTATATTTAGTAATAATAGAGTTCTCATTGGCAAGTTTAGCATTTTTAAATTTTATGTTCATTCTTAGACGCAGTAATCCTTTAATTGACACATTATTCCTTTAGAAAAACTTTAAATGTGCTGTGTTCCCTGTTTTATTGACACATTATTCCTTTGGGAAAAACTTTAGATGTGCTGTGTTTCCTGTTTTATTGACATATTATTCCTTTGGAAAAACTTTAGATGTGCTGTGTGTTCCCTGTTTTATCGACAAATTATTCCTTTGGGAAAACTTTAGATGTGCTGTGTTTCCTGTTTTATTGACAAATTATTCCTTTGGGAAAAACTTTAGATGTGCTGTGTTTCCTGTTTTATTGACAAATTATTCCTTTGGGAAAAACTTTAGATGTGCTGTGTTTCCTGTTTTATTGACATATTATTCCTTTGGAAAAACTTTAGATGTGCTGTGTGTTCCCTGTTTTATTGACACATTATTCCTTTGGAAAAACTTTAGATGTGCTGTGTGTCCCTGTTTATTGACACATTATTCCTTTGGAAAAACTTTAAATGTGCTGTGTTCCCTGTTTATAGACACATTATTCCTTTGGGAAAAACTTTAAATGTGCTGTGTTCCCTGTTTATAGACACATTATTCCTTTGGAAAAACTTTAAATGTGTTGTGTGTTTCCTGTTTTATTGACACATTATTCCTTTGGAAAAACTTTAAATGTGTTGTGTTCCCTGTTTTATTGACACATTATTCCTTTGGAAAAACTTTAGATGTGCTGTGTGTTTCCTGTTTTATTGACACATTATTCCTTTAGAAAAACTTTAAATGTGCTGTGTGTTTCCTGTTTTATTGACACATTATTCCTTTAGAAAAACTTTAGATGTGTTGTGTTCCCTGTTTTATTGACACATTATTCCTTTGGAAAAACTTTAAATGTGCTGTGTTCCCTGTTTTATTGACACATTATTCCTTTAGAAAAACTTTAGATGTGCTGTGTGTTTCCTGTTTTATTGACACATTATTCCTTTAGAAAAACTTTAAATGTGTTGTGTGTTTCCTGTTTTATTGACACATTATTCCTTTAGAAAAACTTTAGATGTGCTGTGTGTTTCCTGTTTTATTGACATATTATTCCTTTGGAAAAACTTTAGATGTGTTGTGTTCCCTGTTTTATTGACACATTATTCATTTGGAAAAACTTTAGATGTGCTGTGTGTTTCCTGTTTTATTGACACATTATTCCTTTAGAAAAACTTTAAATGTGTTGTGTGTTTCCTGTTTTATTGACACATTATTCCTTTAGAAAAACTTTAGATGTGTTGTGTGTTTCCTGTTTTATTGACACATTATTCCTTTAGAAAAACTTTAGATGTGCTGTGTGTTTCCTGTTTTATTGACATATTATTCCTTTGGAAAAACTTTAGATGTGTTGTGTTCCCTGTTTTATTGACACATTATTCCTTTGGAAAAACTTTAGATGTGCTGTGTGTTTCCTGTTTTATTGACACATTATTCCTTTAGAAAAACTTTAAATGTGTTGTGTGTTTCCTGTTTTATTGACACATTATTCCTTTAGAAAAACTTTAGATGTGCTGTGTGTTTCCTGTTTTATTGACACATTATTCCTTTAGAAAAACTTTAGATGTGTTGTGTGTTTCCTGTTTTATTGACACATTATTCCTTTAGAAAAACTTTAGATGTGTGTGTGTTTCCTGTTTTATTGACACATTATTCCTTTGGAAAAACTTTAGATGTGTGTGTGTTTCCTGTTTTATTGACACATTATTCCTTTAGAAAAACTTTAGATGTGTTGTGTGTTTCCTGTTTTATTGACACATTATTCCTTTGGAAAAACTTTAGATGTGTTGTGTGTTTCCTGTTTTATTGACACATTATTCCTTTGGAAAAACTTTAGATGTGTTGTGTGTTTCCTGTTTTATTGACACATTATTCCTTTAGAAAAACTTTAGATGTGTGTGTGTTCCCTGTTTTATTGACACATTATTCCTTTGGAAAAACTTTAGATGTGTTTGTGTTCCCTGTTTTATTGACACATTATTCCTTTAGAAAAACTTTAGATGTGCTGTGTGTTCCCTGTTTTATTGACACATTATTCCTTTGGAAAAACTTTAGATGTGTTGTGTGTTTCCTGTTTTATTGACACATTATTCCTTTGGAAAAACTTTAGATGTGTGTGTGTTTCCTGTTTTATTGACACATTATTCCTTTGGAAAAACTTTAGATGTGTTGTGTGTTTCCTGTTTT
This sequence comes from Nipponacmea schrenckii, assembly GCA_030562195.1. Classification (NCBI taxonomy): domain Eukaryota; kingdom Metazoa; phylum Mollusca; class Gastropoda; family Lottiidae; genus Nipponacmea; species Nipponacmea schrenckii. The sequence goes on along the minus strand of JAUJPP010000004.1, from coordinate 702,513 downwards.
ATTGACACATTATTCCTTTGGAAAAACTTTAGATGTGTTGTGTGTTTCCTGTTTTATTGACACATTATTCCTTTGGAAAAACTTTAGATGTGTGTGTGTTTCCTGTTTTATTGACACATTATTCCTTTGGAAAAACTTTAGATGTGTTGTGTTCCCTGTTTTATTGACACATTATTCCTTTGGAAAAACTTTAGATGTGCTGTGTGTTTCCTGTTTTATTGACACATTATTCCTTTGGAAAAACTTTAGATGTGTTGTGTGTTTCCTGTTTTATTGACACATTATTCCTTTGGAAAAACTTTAGATGTGTTGTGTGTTTCCCTGTTTTATTGACACATTATTCCTTTGGAAAAACTTTAGATGTGTTGTGTGTTTCCTGTTTTATTGACACATTATTCCTTTAGAAAAACTTTAGATGTGCTGTGTGTTCCCTGTTTTATTGACACATTATTCCTTTGGAAAAACTTTAGATGTGTTGTGTGTTCCCTGTTTTATTGACACATTATTCCTTTGGGAAAAACTTTAGATGTGCTGTGTGTTTCCTGTTTTATTGACACATTATTCCTTTGGAAAAACTTTAGATGTGCTGTGTGTTTCCTGTTTTATTGACACATTATTCCTTTGGAAAAACTTTAGATGTGTTGTGTGTTTCCTGTTTTATTGACACATTATTCCTTTGGAAAAACTTTAGATGTGTTGTGTGTTTCCTGTTTTATTGACACATTATTCCTTTGGGAAAAACTTTAAATGTGCTGTGTTCCCTGTTTTATTGACACATTATTCCTTTGGAAAAACTTTAGATGTGCTGTGTGTTTCCTGTTTTATTGACACATTATTCCTTTAGAAAAACTTTAGATGTGTTGTGTGTTTCCTGTTTTATTGACACATTATTCCTTTGGAAAAACTTTAGATGTGTTGTGTGTTTCCTGTTTTATTGACACATTATTCATTTGGAAAAACTTTAGATGTGTTGTGTGTTTCCTGTTTTATTGACACATTATTCCTTTAGAAAAACTTTAGATGTGCTGTGTGTTCCCTGTTTTATTGACACATTATTCCTTTGAAAAACTTTAGATGTGCTGTGTGTTCCCTGTTTTATTGACACATTATTCCTTTAGAAAAACTTTAGATGTGCTGTGTGTTTCCTGTTTTATTGACACATTATTCATTTGGAAAAACTTTAGATGTGTTGTGTGTTCCCTGTTTTATTGACACATTATTCCTTTGGAAAAACTTTAAATGTGTTGTGTGTTTCCTGTTTTATAGACACATTATTCCTTTGGAAAAACTTTAGATGTGTTGTGTGTTTCCTGTTTTATTGACACATTATTCCTTTGGAAAAACTTTAAATGTGTTGTGTTCCCTGTTTTATTGACACATTATTCCTTTGGAAAAACTTTAGATGTGTTGTGTGTTTCCTGTTTTATTGACACATTATTCCTTTGGGAAAAACTTTAGATGTGTTGTGTGTTTCCTGTTTTATTGACACATTATTCCTTTGGAAAAACTTTAAATGTGTTGTGTGTTTCCTGTTTTATAGACACATTATTCCTTTGGAAAAACTTTAGATGTGTTGTGTGTTTCCTGTTTTATTGACACATTATTCCTTTGGGAAAAACTTTAAATGTGCTGTGTTCCCTGTTTTATTGACACATTATTCCTTTGGAAAAACTTTAAATGTGCTGTGTGTTCCCTGTTTTATAGACACATTATTCCTTTGGAAAAACTTTAGATGTGTTGTGTTCCCTGTTTTATTGACACATTATTCCTTTGGGGAAAAAATTTAAATGTGCTGTGTTCCCTGTTTTTTTGACACATTATTCCTTTGGAAAAACTTTAGATGTGTTGTGTGTTTCCTGTTTTATTGACACATTATTCCTTTAGAAAAACTTTAGATGTGTTGTGTGTTTCCTGTTTTATTGACACATTATTCCTTTGGAAAAACTTTAAATGTGCTGTGTTCCCTGTTTTATTGACACATTATTCCTTTGGAAAAACTTTAGATGTGTTGTGTGTTTCCTGTTTTATAGACACATTATTCATTTGGAAAAACTTTAGATGTGTTGTGTGTTTCCTGTTTTATTGACACATTATTCCTTTGGAAAAACTTTAAATGTGTTGTGTGTTTCCTGTTTTATAGACACATTTTTCCTTTGGAAAAACTTTAGATGTGTTGTGTGTTTCCTGTTTTATTGACACATTATTCCTTTGGAAAAACTTTAGATGTGTTGTGTGTTTCCTGTTTTATTGACACATTATTCCTTTGGAAAAACTTTAAATGTGCTGTGTTCCCTGTTTATTGACACATTATTCCTTTGGAAAAACTTTAGATGTGCTGTGTGTTTCCTGTTTTATTGACACATTATTCCTTTGGAAAACTTTAGATGTGCTGTGTGTGTCTGAATCAGATTGAGAGACCATTTTGACTGGGGGGGGGGGGGGTGTAACGCCTAAGTTTTACCGACGAACACGTGTAACGTCTAAGTTTTACCGACGAACACGTGTTCTTCCGGGGGCAAAAATAACTTACTCGCACTATTAAGTATATACATTATACACGAACGAAATTCATCGTTATTTAAGCAATAAACGGTCACCCTATGGCGGTTATGGTCGTATATCAGGACAAAGGTTGGATGGAAAATTGAATGAATGCGCGTTAGCGCATTCATGATTAATTTTCCATCCAACCTTTGTCCTGATATACGACCATAACCGCCATAGGGTGACCGTTTATTGCTTATATTTACGTTTTCAAAACCTGTCACCACGACAAATTCTACACTTTGCGTGAAAATTTCATATTACCCGCCTTTGTCGCTGGAGTTGATCTTGTTGATGGAATAGCCATTTTCTTTTCGTCAGAATATAGTTCGCGGGGGAAAGCTCTCAAAATGTAAGAAAAAACAATGTTTATCTCAATTTTATGTTTAATCTTTATAAATCAATTCATTTATCAATAAATATAAAACATTTTGGTATGAATTCCGACTTTAACGATGAAAAGCAACAAAATCATGAAATTTAATGAACGCGGATACAATTGAACAACAGAGAGGTGATTCGGCTAGACCTGACCGCATGTAAACAAGTAGGAAAGTTGAGAAAATGAAAGAAACTATAAAGACCAATCTAGAGGAAGGCCCGCTCCATATGTTGATAGGTGACCACAGTTTACACTCAATTCAGTTAATTTTCAACAAAAGTATAGTATTTTGAAACTTAATATTAAACAATTCACAAACCTGCACTTTTAGGCTGAAGCGAGCAACTAGGTCAAATGGGTCTACGGCTATGGCCAATACACTCAGATCTAATTCGATTGAGTTCTATCGCATTTTGCCAATTATTCTTGTATGAGACTGTGAGTATTAGATAGGCTTTGGGTTAGGCTAATGGAAACTTTATTACATATTTGAATTCATCATTAAAATTGGAATTTTACGTTCAAGCGTGAAGATGATCGACGTTAATAGCGCGACGGCCATGTTTATTTACATTGGTTACCGTGTATTACTACGCTCAATGTTTTGGTGATGAGGCAATGGCAGTTATTGTCTCATAAACGCCACACGTATTAACATTAGTCCAATGGAGAAAAACAACAGCTAATGTAAATATAGCAAATTAAATGACAACCTTGTTCATAGCAAACTAAAAACAATCTGTACTTAACAGGTACTATACTACTCGCCCATGGTCTGGATGCTACTTTAAGTTTCTAATGTGATAAAAGTCATTCTACATTCCATATGATACAATAGTAGGTTTATAGTAAATAGCTAAAGACAAGTAGGCCTATTATGTATCCTAAGACAAGATAACTTAAACCTGTACTGTATCTTTTATTTTACCTTAAACAAATAATAGAATAGCTTTTTTTCCTTCTTATTCTTTTTGTAGATAAGTGTAAATGGTACCATGGCAGTGTTTTAGATGTTACTTCTGGTATTGATGGTAACCCTGATGCTGTTTATGATATCTATTACCATTCAGAAGATGAAACATATTCCATCAACCATCTGGTGCAGGATTTTAATGAAGATTCTGTTAAATTTGTTGATGCATGATATGCATCTGTGAGTAGACACATTAATCCTTTGGGAAAAACTTTAAATGTGATGTGTGTTGCGTCATAAAAGGTCGATCATTCGGAACATTGGCTTGCGATTCAAAATTCAAAATTTGATTCTTGAAAGAGGTGGCCTTCACGTGGCAAGAATCGGGCAGTATTGTTGACATCAGTACTGGCAAGCAACCTCAATGACCTTGTGCCCATCTGTTAAGCAATGCAAATTTATCAGATGCCCCACCCCTCCCAATCAAATTTATTTTCTTAGAATGCATCTAAATAGAAATTAAATTCATGTGATAATTGATATAATGATAAACACATAGGATGATAGAGTATGGTGGCATATAACTGCAATCTAGTTTAAATAATAGATATACCAAGCCCTTTGTAAAAAAAATGGCTGACTTGTTGACAAATTGAATCTATTTTCTCTCAGGTTTTGTGTAAAATTGGATTTTATTTTGCAGATTCTAAGATTGGGCTATTGTGGTTTAGTTATGTAAGGTTTTATTCATGGAAAAAATAATACTGTAATCATCAGGCTTTTCTTGGTTTATGGGAGTTAGTGAAACACCCAAATTTTGACAAATATTTGGTAAGTGCATATCTAAACATTTTTTTTCAAATTTTTATGATCATTTATAGTGATTATTGGACTTGTAGCACATATTGATACTTGTCATAGCCTGTTCCCACTAACCGGGAACATTTTAGAATATGTCATGGTTTTGCCAACTTGCAAGGTTTACCTTGCCCTCAAAATGTGTAGGTTTTAATTTATATTATTTCATTTTCTCCCCAAATAAGCACCCACAGCTATAAATAAACAATCTAAAGGCGTATATTCATCATTCTGAGATTTTGAAAAGTTTGTGGTGAAAGAATCTGACATTTCGTGTGATCCTCTCAATGCCAGGGCAAAAACAGAATTTCATGTTTAAAAACCTGTACAGTCAAATGGTATAAGGGGAGGTAACAACAATTGAGTTTCTCTGAAGACTGATGGACTCAGTCCACCAATTCATTTGCCATCTATTTCCATGTTAAATCACAAAATTCAACCTTTTAGAACTTTTTCCAGAAATCTCGTTGAAAACTTTCCAATATGTCACATGAAAGCCAGGCCAATACTTGGTTTCTGTACAAAAATTCAATATAGCATGACCATGAAAATTTTTAACTAAACAAAATGAAAGTAAACCACTACATTTTATCAACATCCGCTTGACTGTCACTGCACACAAAACCACTATTTTTAGAAATAACCTTCCGCCAATGCATGTTTGACATCCAGGGTTCAGGTCGTTATAACTTATATACGCGAGCTTGTCGAGCCTGGGCCGGGAGTCAGAACAGAGGAGGATTCGCCGCCACCTATCCCCGGTATTTCTCTCTCAGTACCTTTTAGAAGATCTGGGTTGTTAAAATTAAACACTAAATTGTATAGACTGTGAAAAAACTCCATTTTCTCTTTTTTTATTTTTAAGGGAAGTAACTCTGATTCTCATAAAAAAACAGACAACACATAATTAATACTAAAAGTTGGGGTCTCACAATCTCCCCAATTTTGTTAATGACGTCCCTGTCACTTAAGTAAATAAAAGATTAATATCACTTGCACTACACTTTTACATATCACTTCACTTGCACATAATATTGATACAAAATATATTTACATGTAATTATTGACTAAGATAATTCTTTAATAAAAACACTTGCACTTTTAAATCTCTGCTCAATGAAATACACAAAACACAGTCATTTAACTCTCTAACACATTATCAAATTTAGAACATGTTATTATACTCGAATACACTTAATACATATAATACTCAATGGTATCGAGAACACTTTGATGCATCACCATATTCTAATTCAAAATCAGTAAAAGAGCGAGCTACTCTATTTCTTCTAGATCTCCTAGGTACTATTTCCTCATTTGTATCTGGACTTTTAGAAATAGGCAATTTCGGTGATACATTAGAACTATCATTGTTATCAATTGAGAAATCTGTATCATTATGCACATCTAAAATATGATCAATAATAGGCACATTATACATAGGTTCATAATACACATCACATTCCAAATCATCATGTTCATACAAATAATAATCATCATAATCATCATTGTTAACATACACATCATTTCTCTGATAACTACATCTCTTTTTAGAGTTATCTTTTACAAGTTTAGGTTTGATTAGATCATTATTATCATTACTATATTTTCTATCATAAATTTTCTTCAATTTATTATGATGCAATATACGTTCAATACCATCATTTCTAACTACAACATATAATACTGGATTATTTTTATAATTTTCAACAACTTTACCCTTTGTATCAAATTTGAGAGTTATGGGGTTTTTACAGTGACTCAAATTTAACATGCTTTTCTCTGTTTTTAATATACCTATTATGCGTTCTTTTCAAATTATCATTGGCAAATATTAAAGCTTCATTTAATCTTGAACTCAAATTTTTAGCATATTGCTCTCTTGTGCAAACCTTATCATTCTCATATGTAGGAAACATTAGCTCTCCAGGTAAACGAGATTCACGGCCTCTATGCAATAAATTTGGGGAAAAACCAGTAGCTGAGTTGTGTGCAAGTGATAAAAAAAGGTCATCTCAAAATAAACCATCGCCAGAGCTGCCTGTCGGTGGGATGAGTAGTTTTTCTCTGCGCCTATCAGTTGTCTTGACCCAAAGGCTATAGGCCTTTCAACTCCATTTATTTCTTGAGATAAAATGGCACCAATAGCGAATCCCGAAGCATCGGTAGTCAATATAAAAGTTTCACTTAGGTCAGTAATGTTTTCAACGTCTGAAAGGCAGCTTCAGTTTCTTCATTCCATTCCCATTTTGTTTCTTTCCTGGTTAATCTAGTAAGTGGTGTTGAAAGTACAGCAAAATCTTTAATAAATTTCCGTAAATATTTTAACATGCCAATAAAACTTCTTATTTTGGTCTTGGCCAATCTTTGATTACCTGAATTCTTTCTTGGTCCATTTCAATTCCTTTACATGATATTCTATATCCGATGAAGCATATCTCAGTTTGGAACCATTGACACTTCTCTGGTTTTATTCTCACATTATACTCTTTTAGTCGACTCAGAACTTTATCAATAGCTTCTAAATATGTCTTCTCGTCTTTACTAAAGATAATAGTATCATCAATATAGATAAAACAGTATACACCCTCTAAATCAACTCAGACTGTCTTCATCATACGGCAAAAGCTCCCAGGACTTCTGTTTAAACCAAATGGGGTTCTGCAAAACTGGAAATTACCTTCAGAGCAAACAAATGCAGTTATGGGTCTGGAATCAAGGTGTAGAGTCTGTTGGTGAAAAGCAGCTTGCACATCAATAGTGGAGAAATACTTCATGCCATGTAGTTGACTAAGAATATCTTATATGTTTGAAATGGGGAAGGCTTCATTATATACCCGAGAGTTAACACGACGAAGATCTATACATATTCTTATTCCACCGTCTTTCTTTTCACAGATAACGAGAGGACTTGACCAACAGCTTTCTTTAAGTTTATCTTTAAGGTAGTATGGAACTCTTCTCGGTAAAGATTGGGTTGGTTTGGCACCAGGTTTCAATTGAATAATATGTGGAACGACTGTACACTCCCCAAGATCCCACTTATCTCTTGCAAACACATCATGGTTTTTCTTGCAAATTACTTATCTTCTGAAACTTTAATAAGATTCATATCATCAATGTCATTTGGATTTCTTGAAAATTTAGGAACAGAGGTAATTATCTCCCCTACATCACTGATAACTATATTAACAGCTGCTATAGTCTCTTGATCAGGATTAGAATTTTTATAAAAGACTACTTCAACTTCTTCAACAGATCCAATACTTACACCTTTCTTAATACACCTAATCTTATTAGCCAAATTACACACTACAATATTCACTTTTCCACCATCTGGATCTACAAAACATTCAGCAACTTTCAAATCTTTATCATTTACAAAACTAGCATTAGGCACAAATGTAAAATGTCTATGACTTATATCTGGTTCTAGATTATCTTCCCAAAAGATTTTGACAGAAATGACCTTTTCACTAAAAGGAGGAAGCTGATTCACGACTTTTAAAGGATCACCACAACTGGAAAGTAAAGGTAATATTGGACACTGTAAAAACATTTCTTAATAAGCTAATGTCACAACCAAACCTTCTTAGGAAATCAGCACCTATAATTATATCACAATTTAGTTTGGCTGCAATACTTTTGATTACCAATTTCAACCTCACCTTCAAAATATCCCACAACTGAGAGTTAATCTTGAGATGCTGCTGATAACGACATTTTGGAAGGTTTTAATGGTTTTAATGAACTAATATTGGCTTCATACCAATCATGTGATACCATGCTTAAATCTGAGCCTGTATCTAATAAAGGGAGAGAATGAATATTATTAAATTTAACATTTATATATAAACCTCTATCAGGTATTGTTTTAAATACAGAATTATCATTACACATTGCATATTTTTCAAAGGAATTATTGCGACAACCAGATTGAATAAAATAATTATTTAAAGAATCATACAAATCATTAACAAGGAGCTCTGGTTCTAAATCTTCAGTCATCTGGTTCACTTCAGGTAGATTATCACTAGTTGATACCATATTAGTTGTAAAGTCTCTATTATTTACATCTTCATGTTCGTTATGAACAGTCTTCTTTTTCTCTCGGTTTACAGTTGGACATTCATTCTTGAAGTGTCCCCATCCATTACACCCATAGCACTGGACTTGAGATCAACCATTGGGATTTCTGGTACCATTCTGTTGATTCCTGACTACACCATTATCTTGTTGTAAACTGTTTATGGTTTCTCTCTGTGAAGGACGACGATTAATCCCAGTATAAAACTGGTGAGGTCTTTGATTATCTGTTGACTGATGAAATCGGTTAGGAATGTTACGATTTCTTGGTGTATCAAATCTAATATTAGGTGGAGGTTTTCGGTAATTGTCTCTCCTCAGATTGGGTTTTCTATGAGTAGTTTGTTCAGCATACGTCCAAGGTTTGAGATAATTACTTTGATCCCGATCATTATACTCAGGTTGAACTAAATTTGAACGGTTATTTATTCTAGCTTCATTTGACCAGCCTTGTTTTGGATTCGGATTATAATTTCTCAGTCTCTGTTCTGTATCATCAGCGAATCTTGCTAAATAATCAGGATCTTTACGCATGCCCGGATTTCTCGCTAATTCACCAATTATAACACATTTTAAAGTTCTATCCATTATACCCTGTATTAATCTATCTGTGATTCTTTCATTGATTTCTCTAGTCTGCTTGAACTCCATGTTTCCCTGTTCATCGAATCCTACCACCTCATGACTTTTCATGATTTTCCACAATTTAGAATTGGTGGGGAGAATGTTATGGTTACCAGTGAATAAGAAGAAGACTATTAAATCTAGGTAATAACGTAGCAAATTGCATGCTTTATGGTGAAATAGGTTCATTCCCAATTAAAATATTCATTGAAGTTAGGATGGTTATGTTTTGTATCAGCATAGCACAAGGTATATCAAGTAAATTCTCTCACCCTTTATTACTTCTTCTTTTCAATTTATATAATAATGACATATATAAATCAAAATGGCTAAGTAAGATTGAAAATATACTTGTTGAAAGTGGTTTAAATTATGTCTGGGAAAATCTTCCCATTATAAACCCAAAATAGGTAAAATTAGAATTAAAGTCACGCTTATTGGATATATACAAACAATCGTGGTGCAGTGAAGTTTTCTCTAATACTCTATGTATCAATTATAGATTTATTAAGTCACACCATTATTCTGAGCCCTACCTATTAAAGTTACCTTTTAAAGATCGGTCACTTCTATGTAAGTTTCGTTGTAGCGCAAGTAATTTACCATATGTAAAGGATAGGTATAATTCCGAATCAAGCGAACTAGTATGTACATTTTGTCATAACGAAAGCGATCTTCCATATGAATTTCATTATATACTAAAATGTCCTTATTTTGAAAAGTATAGACAACTATTCTTAAAGAAGTATTATTATACTAGACCGAACACATTAAAATTTCAACAAGTGTTTTCATATAACAACAAGAGGCATTTGTTTAATTTGGCCAAATTTATTAGAATCATTTCTGAATCCTTTTGATGTTTGTTTATATTTGTTATTTATATATTTATAATTATTTATACTCCATTATACCTTATCCATGCTTCATATTCCCTGTCGACATCTTCAGTGTATTTTTGGTATGTGTTTATATCCGTATACATTTCCTTATGTATGTATGTATGTATGTATGTATGTATGTATGTATGTATGTATGTATGTATGTATGTATGTATGTATGTATGTATGTATGTATGTATGTATGTATGTATGTATGTATGTATGTATGCATGTATGTATCATTTACCCTATTATGGGGTCGCAAAAGAGAATAAAGATATCTATCTATCTATTCTCACGTGACTGTCAAGTGAACATGTTTTTCAAATAAGACTAATGCAATATTTCTTTTACACCGGAGAAGATGATTCGTTCATTTGACTGATGTCAAGAGACCAGTGAAAGACGTTTCGTAACATATTCTCTACACAAAACTAAAAATGTCTTACTTCACTCAACACAAGTCATAATGGTTTATTCTTGATGAATAAACAACTTGTATTAAGTCATGTGTTATGTTGCTATTATATTGGATTTTGCTAGACTGTATTTGAGAATTGAAACGAATATTGTGTTTATTGTTCCATCATTAATTTTATAATCAGTTAATAATGTAAACTTGTAAAATATCAATTATTTCTTAATCATTTAATTTTTTTTTATGTTACCTCAGCATGAATGGATGTTGTCGCCATGTCATAGCCACTCTGTTTGAAGTTCTTGATTACCTTCAAGACTATGGTAAAAGAAGTTGTACATCAGAGCCTTGTAAATGGGTGTGTCGTTGAAGTCAGTCAAACCAACTGGTCAAACCTATTCCGGTAACAGAGCTTAACACCTCAATCTTACAAACAACGTACCGGTAGCTATTATATTTTTTAATATCATCGATCATAATATGTTCATCAGAAAATATATAATCGACTTGCCCGAAGATGAAACTACCAGATTCCGTCAATCTAGAGAAGCCCATTGGATTGAGACATTAAATACAGCAAGACCCATAGGACTTAATATTCACCACAGTGTAGGCATAGCACCCTTTGTAGTTCCATTTAATACAACCAGTAATAAAGCAAGTAAGATAGTTCAAACCCATTATAAGAGTCTTCAAGAGAAATTTCCTCATGTCTATAAACAGAAAATGATAGTGGCATATTAAAAAAAATCAGAACTTAAATGACAACCTTGTTCATAGCAAACTAAAAATAATCTGTACTTAACAGGTACTATACTACTCGCCCATCGGGCGAGTTATTTTATTTTTTCTAATTTCAGATCAGAAGAGAAGAAAATCATCCAACAGATCCAGATCCCAATTTCTCAATAAGATATTTGTTCCACCCTAGGCCTGTACATTTGGGAGATTCAATCCCTCCCTTCCCCGAAATCTGAAATGATAAAATGCATGTAGTGAATTATCACAATAAAATCTTAAAAAGTGAAAGAACAAACAAAGTATGGTAATAAACAAATATGGTGAATTCTTCCAGATTTACTTGAGTTGCTGAGTGTGGAAAATATAAAGTTATAAGTTTAGATTAATCACTGGTTAATCTGTAGACTAATGATAAAATCTTAAAAATAAATATCTGAACAAAAACAGTTTACCACTGAGATCAGCATACGTTATCATATATGGAAGGGCATCAGTGCCTAAAGTCAATGCTATGCAGAAATGTCTAATTCACTAATGTTAGGTTGATAATGCAGAAATTCTGTGTTATAAGTTTAAAGTTTCTCGTGAAAATACAAGTATTGCATAAGACATAAGTCAAAAATCATATGTTTCATGTTGAAAGTAAAAAGATGTAGCACTGGTTACAAAAGTCAAATGTTTAATTTTCACACTTAACCTCATACATTATCATTTTGTCTGCTAACGCGTTCCATAAAACATTTGACCTTTTGAACTTTGCACTCGACACTAGTTTTTTCTCCCTTTACTTATTACATTTGTATCTTTACATTTGACATTCAACATAGAATCATTTTAATGATGCCGTCACGTTGCTAGGTCTCGAAAAGTCTCACGAGACTGAAATAAATAGATTTTTAAGAATAAATTCTCCCAAGGAAAGACAACTCAAGACCAGTTCGCTCCAACAGCGCTACTTTTACTTTTAGCACGTGCTTATGGAGGGTGAAAATGGTCAAAATGTTAATGCTAAATTTCAAATTACAACTAGTATAATCCATAATTTCATCTTACAGATTTCAAATTCCAAATTCCAAATTCTAAATTCTAAATTTCATGTTGGCTTCTTATGAATTTTATATTCTAAATCTGTCTTCCTAAATTACATATTCTACCTTATAAATTTAATATTCCAAAATCTATATTTTACGTTAAAAAAATAAAATTTCTTATTCTAAATCACAAACTACAAGACCGTAATTTTATTTTCCAATTTACAGATTTTTAATTACAAATTATTGATTCCAAATTATCACTTTTATATTCTATAGTTTAACTAAAAATTCATTCTTTCGTGAATTTTTTCTATAATATCATATTCCTCTCCACGTTAAAGATTTTATCTACAACAAAAATACATTTTAACAATTTTTCGTTTTCTTATTATGAAAATGCTAATCCGCTTTTTGAAATTTGAAATGTCTAGAATTGACGTGGTCAAAATGTTAATTCTAATTTTAAACGACTGCTCCCCTAGCCTCGAACATCAAGCGCTTATTAGTATTTTACGACAGTCGTGAGTGAATAGTATTGTTTACAATTTACTTCTGTTGCATTACTTCCACTCAAATTATTTAAATTTCATTTAATATATTTATGCTGGCATTCGAGTAGAAAATATGACAGAAGTTGCAGTAGAAGACGAAATCATTGCTTTATTAAGGCGAAAACTACAATCGATAATTCTACTAGATCGACTGCCAGTAATACCAATAATACTTCTGATGATATGACTTCTTATGACTTCCTTGGAGAGTTGGAATTGGTGGTTGAGATGATTTCTCTAATTCAAGCCTTGGCAGGAGGAGAAGGGCATGCTGATACTTTGCAGCAAACAGAGGAGTCTATGAATTTTATTGAGCAGGCAATACAAGAGTTAAATGTAGGGGTTTGCTCACATCAGTCAGATATCACCACACGTATCGGTCCGTCTGGTCGTTCAAATATCTTAGGGAGACCAAGAAAAGTAATACCAAAAGAAACATTAGAATATTTCCTACAGCATAAATTCAAACATAAAGATATTGCAAATGCGCTAAATGTCAGTATATCAACAGTTCAGCGCAGGCTCTCAGAGTTTGGTTTAAGTATTCATTCTACATACAACACCATTGATGACTCTGCATTAAATGATAAAGTCAAAGAGATTGTTAATAACTTTCCATGTTTAGGAAACCGTTCTGTGAAGTCTATATTGGAAAGCCAAGGTCACCGCATCCATCAACACAGAGTAACAAATGCGATGAGAACAGTGGATCCGGAAGGGGTACTGTATAGAAGACTCTTTATGTCAACGAGAAGAACTCAGAGACGTGTATACAATGTCAGTGGACCTCAGGCTTTGTGGCATATTGATGGCAATCACAAGTTGATACGGTAAGTAAGTAACCGCTGCTAAGTACTGATCTTTTGTGAAATAATCTCAAACTGCATATAATTTTAAGCGATCAAATTATTATGTAGATGTATTGTCTTTGCCACTGTCTATTGGGTTCTTAGGTCAAAATTTATCAAATTCGGTGTATGGGCTGTAAGTCAAAATATTACATAATCGTATTCTGAAATAAGCAATTGAGGATATAGATATATAGAGTTTATTTTTTCATTTGAAATTATTTTCGATTTTCAGTTGGAGATTTGTCATACATGGAGGTATAGATGGTTACTCAAGGATGCCTGTTTACCTTAAAGTATCTAATAATAACAAAGCTGTCACAGTTCTTAATTGGTTTTTGGAAGCTGTGGCCGAGTATGGACTTCCCAGGAGAGTAAGATCTGATAAAGGAGGAGAGAATATCATGGTGGCTGAATATATGCTTAAAAAAAGAGGAATAAGTAATAAACCATTTATAGCTGGTCGCAGTGTCCATAATCAAAGGTATGATGTTACTTTATATTTTGAGCTTTAAGTTATTGAATTGCTTTGTTAATGAAAAGATAGAAGGTTCAAACAACTGAAAAATAATGGACCCTTTTTTAAAAAAAATAATGGACACTTTTTTAAAAAAATGGACACTTTTTGAAAAAATAAATAAATGGACATTAAGTGAACAATTTTCCTGAAATAGTGGACAGTTAGTGAGTAGTTCAAACAACACTCATACATTCTACTAGAGAATGGATAAATACAACAAAGGATGACGTCATAGCCATAATTTAACTTTCATTTTAACAAAGTGGTTATAACATGTGCACTTCCTATTTGCCTTGATACATGTTTGTTAAGAACCCAATTTTAAAGAAATATTTTTACGATTTAAAAAAAAAAATTTTTGTTTATTAATGCAGTTCTGACGTAATGATCTGATAGCACCTGTTCTGAAAACCCTTGGGTTATGGTTATGGGTTTATGTGTAGCATTTCAAAATATATAGTGCATATATGACAAATAATTTCTACTAAATTTTACTTATAATAAAATTTGGGTGTCAATGGTTAATAATTTTCTTTAGAAAAACTTCAGCTCATCAAATCAGTACTGCAACTTTATCCTTTTACTCATTTTGTCATCCGATTATAAGAATTCATGTAGTTTATTGTGGATTGTATTTTTTTTTTCAGGATTGAACGTTTATGGGGAGAGGTATGGACTTGGTGTATTATTTTATATCATCGCTTGTTTCATTTTATGGAAGATGATGGAATATTAGATCCGGACAATGAACAGCATATTCAAGTTCTGCATGCAGTTTACCTGAAGGAGATCCAGGAACATTTGGACAGATTTTCCCAGTGTTTAAAAAGACGACCACTCAGAACGGAAGGTCAAAGATCACCTTGGCAGTTGTGGATAAGTGGTCAATGTCAAAATTATGAAGATCCCATTTCAGAGGTATTGGCATTTAGTTCTAACCAATTTGGTGACAGGATGTTTTTATTATGAGATGGATTTTTATGGTCGCATATTGAGATCACTCCAAATGTCTGTCTGTCCCTCACAGTTTTCTTGTGCTCCTCTACAGCCTACAATTTTCAACCAATTGATTTTATTTTTGTTATGTGGCTAAGTACTCATAGTAAAGATGACACCTATTGATTTTGATGCCAATGCTATGGGTTCAAGTGGAGATATGCCCGCTTTTGCTGAGCCGAATTTGAGATAATCTTGTTTTTGCTCTACAGCCTAAGTTTTCTACTGATTTATTTCATTCTTGGTATGCAGTTTAGTTAGCTCTCATTTCAAAATATGGCTTGCAGTTTTTTTCCATTAAAGCACTATTTTGCCTTTGCCTCATGCAAAGTCTCTATTTTATCTTTTAAAACAAAATAAGAGTGATATTTTAGCTGATCTTCTCGCCAAAATTAAAGCATTAATTTCTATTAATTAAAAGGATATTCCAACCTAAATCTATAATTTGCCAGTGGTTAGATGTCCATAAACACTACCATAATCTGAAAGCAATTTTTTTTTCATCTCCCATATAAAGCCAAAATTTTATGTTACCTTGCCTGGCAAGCTATCTCAAGTTAAGTAATTATTCGTTTCTTCTTTTCAGGATCTTTTGATGTTTTATGGTATTGACTTTGATGGTCCTCTACCAGCTGATATTAATAGTGTAGAAGTTCCAGAAACTGATTTAGATTTACCAGTTGATCAAGGCATTTTATATCAAATTCTATGTGAAAAATCAGAATGTTATGGTGTTGACAAATATCAACATATTTTGTCCTTAATCCAGTAAGAATATGCATAGATGTACAATTTTTTTATATGCCAACATTGAATTATGGAGGTATATTCTTGCAATTCTAAGACTTTAAAATTTAAAAAACCAGCTGTCAATCAGCAACCATTTGGGGACACTGTGGATACTATAGTCACAATATTTGGTGAATTGTTTTGAAACTGAATATACTTGTTAACCAACAATTGTTTGTGGACAAATCTTTCTGAATCTATGTTTTCAGATTGTCATATTTAGTGGCCTATTGATTTATTGTAAAATTGTTTCAAAGAGGGCATAAATTGCCTCTAGCAAGCTGTATTCACATAAATGTTACTTTTTTTAGTTGCATGTGTGTGTTTTATTCTTATTTATCACTTAAAATATGTTTATTTTCCCCAAGCATTTTGCGAAATATTATAACAGTCTCAGTTTTGTATAATTGTTGTTATAACTCATCAGAAACTGGTAACATATTTTTTTTGCAATTAATAAATTTCTAATGCTACTGAGAGCTTTAGATGGCTTTTGGGTTGAAAAATTTTTCATCTTTAAATACACTCAACAAAAAATTTCCAAATTTTCTTTTCTTACCCAAAAGAGATCTTTGACCTTGCTAGAACATTCAGCCCATATATTTTGAGAGTCTTCAGGAGACAACAACCTTTTATTGAACCTTTATTAATTACAAATGATCCATACACAAAAAGTTAAACCAAAGACAGAATAGGATTTTTAAAATACAAAACCAAACCATGCATGTCTTAAATAGCCACCAAAAGATACACAACAACGGTGTACATGCATGAAATGATGAAGAGTACATTTAATATCAACATCTAGAAGTCATAACCATAGGTGACAGCCAAACTATGGCAAAACAATACCGGTATATAAATTAGTGAACATTACGCTAGTTCAACAGGAGTTCATTTAAAATGTCTCGATTTTCATGTCATATTTACCTTCTTTTTTCTAATGTTGCTGTAAGCTCACGATAATTGTCACATTTCCAAAACACTAAAGATTGAAGTTCACTTTTTATCAATTTGCTTCCTATTGAACATAACCTGAATTTTTCAATGTTTCATTCCCATTCAAACTTGGTCTTTTTTTTTGTAATAACAATATCCCTGTATTTTTCAACACATACAAATAAGATAAATCATATAACCAGTTTACCAGATGTGATGTCAGTAATACTTTTTATTATCACTATCTGTAACGAAAGTGCATTTGCAGGTGTTCCATACATAGGGCAGATACATAGAAGAGTGTGTTGGAAGCTCTAAAATGCCACATGGTATGCAGTTCGAAAATTCACTACTCACAAAATCTGTTAAATCTTCATTTAGTATAAGATATCACAGTTACTGTTTACAATATCAAACCTTACCAAAATAGTTGTTGACAAACGCATACTCATACATGCTAAAGACTTGATCCTTTATTCCCACAAGTCTGGACAAATACAAGGTACAGCTACAGGTACTGCTGGTTGGCAGGAGGCTTTCAGAATTAACGAATTCAATATTTGGTTGATGACTGAACCCTAATAGAGGCCTCTCTTCAATACCAGTTACAAACCGTAAAATGTCTTCTAAACAAATACAACCACGTCTATGGGCTGAAAAAAATAAAAAAATGTTGTGATTTGAATGCTAGTATATATTTATATATTATACGATCGGATCATAGATGTGTAGTTCAATTTATTGACTGTTACAAATCAAAACCATGAATAAATTTGACTGCAGTGGTTTAAATATTCTGCCTGCTGCTCGATTGATTTGGTCTGTAGCGTTAATTATGCTTGCATATGGTTACAGATTTCCTCTTTTTTATGTCTCAACCACCAGTGTAAATTGGAGCATCAATAAGTTCCAATGAGTGATTAAAAAATTACCTGCCACTTCTTTAATATAATCTAAAAAATGTCTATAGACTTTTTTTTCATTGGAATTGTTGTTTGACCCTTCCTCTGAAAAATTAGTCTTGAATAATTTAGAAAGGTATCCATATGTAACTGGTTCTTTTTCACCAATATCAAATAACTTAACTATTCTGCATTTTGCCTTACATAACTGAAAAGATGTAAAAGACTTTGATAAAGAAAACAAATTGACAGAAATCATACAACCAAATTCAATGGGGGCATCTTTATTATACAGTGAACACAAGTACCAAAGATAACTTGCCAGGCAAGGTAACATACGCCCACTGGCAGCATTGAATTTGAAAAATAAATAGAGCAATGACTCAAAAACATTCACTAAATGGATATTGAAGTCAAGGGCAAAAACTCAAAAAAACCAAGTTTCATCAAAATCCATTGAAAATTGTAGCTTCTATTGAACCACAAAAAAATTTTGACACACAGTCAAGGGCAATAACTAAAACACTGTTCATCGAAAAATCATCAAATTCGAACTTGACTGTGTCTTATCAATTCTAATGCTCACACCAAGTTTCATTTAAATCCATTGAAAATTGTAGCTTCTATTTTGTCTACAACAAATATAGAGGCAGCGTCAATAACTCCAAAACTGTTAATCGCAAAATCGTCCAAATCGAACTTGACCGCCCTCTTATCAATTCCAGTGCTCATACCAAGTTTCATTAAAATCCATAGATAATTGTAGCTTCTATAGTGTCTACAGAAAATGAATTTTTACGCAATTTTACTTGGTCAAGGGCAATTACTCATAAACTATTCATCAAAAAATAGTCAAATTTGAATTTCTGATAAAAACTGTGGCCTATATCGTGGATATACCCCAAATTTGACGCGTTTATACTAAGTCAAGGGCAATAACTCAAAATCTGTTCATTCGATAATTTCCATTTTGGAACTTGACCGAGATATCATTAATATATACATGTATACCAAGTTTCATTAAGATCGGATAAAAACTGTAGCCTCTATCATGGATACAACCCTAATTTGACGCATTTTTACTAAGTCAAGGCAATAACTCACAATCTGTTCATGCAATGATTTCCATTTTTGAACTTGACAGAGATATCATCAATATATACATGTATACCAAGTTTCATTAAGATCAGATAAAAACTGTAGCCTCTATTGTGGATACAACCCAAATTTGACGGGTTTTTACTAAGTCAAGGGCAATAACTCAAAAACCGTTCATGCGAAAATTTCCATTTTCGAACTTGACCGAGATATCATCAATATATACATGTATACCAAGTTTCATTAAGATCGGATAAAAACTGTAGCCTCTATTGTGGATACAACCCAAATTTGACGCGTTTTTACTAAGTCAAGGGCAATAACTCAAAAACCGTTCATGCGAAAATTTCCATTTTCAAACTTGACCGAGATATCATCAATATATACATGTATACCAAGTTTCATTAAGATCGGATAAAATCTGTAGCCTCTATTGTGGATACAACCCAAATTTGATGTGTTTTTACTAAGTCAAGGGCAATAACTCAAAATCCATTCATTCGATAATTTCAATTTTCGAACTTGACCGAGATATCATCAATATATACATGTATACCAAGTTTCATTAAGATCAGATAAAAACTGTAGCCTCTATTGTGGATACAACCCAAATTTGACGCGTTTTTACTAAGTCAAGGGCAATAACTCAAAAACCGTTCATGCGAAAATTTCCATTTTCGAACTTGACCGAGATATCATCAATATATACATGTATACCAAGTTTCATTAAGATCGGATAAAAACTGTAGCCTCTATTGTGGATACAACCCAAATTTGACGCGTTTAAGTCAAGTGCAATAACTCAAAAACCGTTCATGCGATTTATTCGTCCAGCTATGAAAACGTCAGCTGTTGACGCCAATATTAGATCCCTCAACCGGACATGGCTCTCTAAGGTAACGCAGACCCTGATCGACCATTACCAAGCAACCCTGCAGGAGAAACTCACCTTCATCAGAACCAAGTCTTTATCACAACCAGCCATCGACCGCATTATTTCTCATGCCCTCTAATGGGCCCGTCAATCCTATGGGAAACGTCTAACTCAACCTGTGATTGCCAAATTCTACCAAACGATCAACGAAACCAAGACCAGAGTAACCATATCCTTACCAACTGAAATGGAGATTGATCCACTAACACCCGCACCAACAAGAGTCACCACCATGTCGAACCAGACACCTAAACGAGCCCGCAGTTCACCATCCCCTAGTCCAGCAGACTTTGGTAAACGTTCTCGTAGAGAAGGTACCCCCCTTCTCTTTTCTCTTTCAGATTCCTCGCCTGCACCATCTGAATCTTCACCACGTGACCCAAGTTCGGTCGACCTTTCTTCCTTCTGTAAGTTTTTGGATCAACAAACCACCCCGAATTCTCCAACCAGGTCAAGTGTACCCAGACCATCTCCACCACGAACCAGATCTCAGTCCGTACCCAATGCCACATTTGTAACAACTACCAATCCAGTACCTATCACCCCGTCGACAACCATTATATCCGCTACCAAACCCTTTTATCACCAAACCAAGGACAAGTCATCATGGAATCTACCTGCTCTACAGAAATCTACTTTAATTATTGGGTCCTCAAACCTCAACCGAATTACCAAAACAGCTCCAGACACCGAAATACACTCGTATCCTGGTGCCCAAATCCACCACATCCAGTCCATCCTTGAATCTTACGACCATGATCATAAACCGGCTACGATCATTCTACATGTAGG
>JAUJPP010000004.1:634797-681163 GCA_030562195.1 Nipponacmea schrenckii | reverse complement strand
AGAAAAGAAATCTTTCTAGTGCTTAGTAGCGTACAAAAAACACAAACTATTAATATTGACATGAAACATGAAATGATGAATGGGACTGGGAGTGTAATGGTATGCTTGAGTACCAACAATAAGTAAATTTAACGAATGAGAAAGGACAGAAATCAGCGTGTTTTTCTATTCAGCCATTTTATTAACGTGGGGTTTACACATATAAATTCAAGGAGTACGTAAACACAGGCATAAGCCTTAGCCAATAATATGGACAGAGTTGTCTTTCTTGATAGGATATCACATAGGACAATATCATTGATAGGATAGGAAAATTGACTAGTCTAATCATATAGACCCACACTGTATACAGGGTCTAAGAGAGGTGTTATCGGATGACAATCGCTCTGTAAGCTCATGACCTTGACTTTAACAACCTAACAGCCAATCAAATTGCTGATAGCTTTGAAGTGCTGATAGCTTTGAAGAAGATAGCTTGCTTGCCAGGCAAGGTAATATACGCCCACTGGCAGCTTTGAATTTGAATAAAAATATTTTACAGTACACTATCAATACCTTGTATGAATCATACACTTAATTTTAACTTTTTGTGATACTGAACAATATTTTACCATGTTTTGTCAAAATCTGGCAAGAATCAAGTATCAATGTGCTATAAATTGAACACATTTTCAAAAACAAGGGCAATAACCCATACTAAATATTTTTGAATTTGCCGATTTTCAATAGGGTTCATCCTTGCGTGTTCATGAACACTCAAATCAAGTTTCGTAAAAAATCCATCAAGAACTGCGCCTTGTATAGAGTTTACGAGCAAGTGTGAACCGACGGACGGATGGACGGACATGGGTGACGACAATATACACCCCCCATTTCATGTGGGCGTACAAAAATGGCAGAGAAAAAATTCCATAATTTTCACTTCTTGCCAATCCATTAAAAGTTTGCAATAAATAAGCGT
Organism: Nipponacmea schrenckii; assembly: GCA_030562195.1. Lineage (NCBI taxonomy): Eukaryota > Metazoa > Mollusca > Gastropoda > Lottiidae > Nipponacmea > Nipponacmea schrenckii. The sequence continues at coordinate 680,202 of JAUJPP010000004.1, read as the reverse complement.
AACAAGGTGCTGACATTAATGGACTTTACTGTGGACATGTTGTTCTATGCACGAATTCTATACACTCAGTAAGTTTACAATTTCACCAAAATTTCTGTGTGCACTGCGTAAACAGGATTAGCTACAGACATACTCATAGAGCGATGGTTAACGGTCGTAGAATAAAACTCTACTGTTAACTGTGTTAACTAGAATATTAGTATTGATAGAGAATAAGAGTAGGACTGTAAAAATCATGTGGTTTGAATCTCTTCTATTTCACTGTTTCAGATACAGCTCAAAAGACCTATGGGTCAACAGAATATGTCATTGATGAAGTGATTAGTGCATATTTGAGGTATGCCCCAAATCGAGCTGGTGGGGGTGGAAGAAAAAAAGATTGAAGCTGCAGTGAAGAAGATATGAAAAAGTAATGAGAGTGAAAAATAGACCTACATGTATTTTATATTCTTTTTGTGAATGTTTTTTATTATGGTATTTAGTATTTTATCATGATAATTCCTGAAAGGATTAGGATAGTTTTTAAATAGTGACAATTTTCCTGCTCAGAATATGTACGAATTACACCTACATTATGTCATATTCTTCTCAGAGAAGGTGGCGATATATAAATAGGTCATTAAATTCCGAACTTCAAGACTTTTCATCTTTCCCTGAGCAAACTGATTTACAAGATAATGTATCTACAGATAATAGTGCTAATTCACAATCTAACTTGCAAGATAATGTATCTACAGATAATGGTGCTAATTCACAATCTAACTTGCAAGATAATGTATCTACAGATAATGGTGCTAATTCACAATCTAACTTGCAAGATAATGTATCTACAGATAATGGTGCTAATTCACAATCTAACTTGCAAGATAATGTATCTGATGTACACAATCATGATCAGTGTACTTCAGAAACTAGTCGATTGGTAGAAGGTGAACATTCCCAGTTAGATAATGATTTTTGGGATGTAATTAATTCTAGTGATGAGGATTTTCAGTTCAATGATCAATTTTTACCTGATGATGATAATAACTTCAATGACTTAACTCTTAGAAATCAATTGGCATCATGGGCTGTCACTCACAAATGTACCTTAGAATCTTTGGGAAGTTTACTTGGAATCTTAAATTCTCATGGACACAAATTACCAAAAGATGGCCGTACTCTTCTCAAGAGGCCTAAGAGCATCCAAACTGAGATTTTATGTGGGGGTGATTATAAATACTTTGGGATTGAAAATGGAATATATCAGTGTCTTTCAGACAGTCCAGGTTCATTTTCTGATAATGTTATATCACTGTTAATTAATGTGGATGGTATACCGCTTTACAAATCAAGTAAGAAACAGTTTTGGCCAATACTGGCTTATTTTGGACATTTTATTCCATTTATGGTTGCTTTATGGATTGGAAATTCTAAGCCTGCCAATGTGAGTGAATATTTGAAAGACTTTTTAAATGAATATTCTTATTTGAAAGAAAATGGGATGTTTTATAAGGAAAAACATTTTGTTGTTGATATACAAGCCTTCGTTTGTGATGCCCCTGCCAGGGCATTTTTAAAGAACATAGTTGGTCATACAGGATACTACTCATGTGAAGGGTTGTATTTAATAATCCAAAAATTCATCCTCAAAGAACTGATGAATTGTTCCAGAATTGTGCCTATGATGTTCATCAAAAGAGTAAATCACCATTAATTGGTGTCAAATTTAATTGTGTATCTGGCTTCATACTTGATTACATGAATTTAGTTTGTTTAGGAGTAGTTAGACGCATGTTATACTTCTTGACAGGGAAAATAACCAACAAAAAATGTAAACTTTCTCAAATTCAGATTAATTTAATATCAGATAGACTTAAAACTTTTAGTGGAAAAATGCCCAGTGAATTTTCCAGACAGCCTAGGGGGCTGGATGACCTAGAGCGTTGGAAGGCTACTGAATATAGGACATTTCTATTGTACACTGGTTTGACATTAAAAGATATAATCCCAGAACAAATTTTTGAACACTTTATGACTTTGTCTATCTCTATGTGGATTTTACTACATCCTTCTTATGAAGTTAGAAATAATCTTTTAGAATTTGCTAGGGATCTTATTCAATATTTTGTGCAGTATTGTCCTCATTTGTATGGTTCAACCTTTTCTTATTCAATATTTTGTGCAGTATTGTCCTCATTTGTATGGTTCAACCTTTTCTACTTACAATGTTCATTCATTGCTACATTTATATGAAGATGCCCACAGGTTTAACACTTCTCTAAATGACATATCATCTTTTCCTTTTGAAAACTATTTATACTTGCTAAAAGGAATAGTTAAATGTTCAAAAAATCCTCTTGTTCAAGTGTGCAAGCGACTTGAGGAGGCAAAATTTACAAATTCTGGGTTGTTTAGAAAAAAAATTAAAAAGTTAAGAATTTCAACTGATTTAAAGGACAGTGTATTTTTTTTATCAGAAAAAGCTTTTGCAATTGTACGTGAAAAGTATGAAGACAGTTGTGAATGTGAAATCATAAAAACACGGAATATGCAAAGTTTTTTTAACAAGCCCTATGACTCTAGACTGATACAAATTTTCTTTGTATCCTCTCTAACCAACAGTAATCTAAGAAAAGTACGAATTGAAAGCCTCTTTACTAAAGCAAGTTTGCATGTGAGTGATGGATATGTCTTCTTTCCCTTGCTTCATGACTTAAAATAATAGATACTGCCAATCTTTGAAATGTAAACTTTTTAATCATAAACATATTGATATCATATTCATAAGATTGAGTGTTGTACCTTATAATCAAAACTGTAGCTTCATAGATTAATTTCATGGTTGATAGCAGATTTATAGTATTAATTTACTTCCAAAAATAAAAAAAACCTTTTTTTTAAATCTATTTTTTCTTATTGTTCATAGCTATTGCATCGTGCATATTCTTAAAGGGAAACTTTCCTCTATTTCATTGATTATTCATCTAATAGATTGTGTTTTCCTGATCTCAACCTACCCAGCAAATAAAAAATATGATGTCTGTGACCCGAGTTATGCCCTTAAATTCACACAGGGTTTGACGTCATTTCTGGTCTAGTCCCAAATACTCAGACGTAAACAACCAGTCAGATTTGTTATCATTTTCGTCTGGGTATTTGTGGCTAGACCAGAAATGACGTCAAACCCTGTGTGAATTAAAGGGCATAACTGGGATTACAGATATCAATTATTTTTTTTGCTGGATGGGTTGAGATGAGGAACACACAATCTATAATATGAATCATCAATTAATTAGAGGATTGTTTCCCTTTAAAGGAGATTTTATCCACAGCAAATATTTGAAATTAATCTTATATCACTCAAGAATTTAGCCATATTATAATGGCTTTTCTTTTTCACTATAAATAAGCTATCATCCATTGCATTTGTTTTGATATATCAAGCCATAAAATATGATTTGTGTTGTTTGTACATATTTAAAGAGCCTTTTAATTCTTAAGAGAAATAAGTTTGTCAATTCATTTTATGTTACATGATGTTATTTTTAAATGTCATAACATACCTTATTATATTGAGTTTTTGTTTTTAGGCTTATGGCTTTTAATATGAATAAGGGGTTTTCAGATTTTGTGTTTTGTTTTGATATTGAATGAAAACTTAACATGTTTAAAAATTCTTATTTTGACATGTAGCCTGTGGGCAAGTGACTGGAAAGTGCAAATAAACAAAAGTCTATTAAAAAATCCATTTATTTTCATCTGGAACTGACTAATGATCTTTTTATTTTTTGGATGTAAGCAAAATTTTTGAGGAGTTTCCCTGGTGAAACATTTAAAAATATAAAGAAACTGTAATATTTTGCCATGTATATGTTGCTTAAATCTGGATTAAACCATAATTCATCAGCTTGATTTCAATGTATACATGCAACACCTCTGGCAATAGTGTTGCCTGTACACCCTTACTTCAATGTCATTGCAATATTAGCCATCAACGTTATTTCAATATGGAAGGGACAATGTTACAACAATGTTGACATATTACGTTGTTTCGAGTTACCTGTACACCCTTACTTCAATTAAATTTCAACATCAGATCTCAAATTGGTTTCAATGTTTAGACGACGTTACTGTGCTTGCTTGGTAGCTTTAAACTCTTTTACTTATACCAGCATAGCTTTTATCTCTTTTTCTTATACCAACATAGCTTTTATCTCTTTTTCTTATACCAACATAGCTTTTAACTCTTTTCCTTATACCAGCATAGCTTTTAACTCTTTTTCTTATACCAACATAGATTTTATCTCTTTTTCTTATACCAACATAGCTTTTATCTCTTTTTCTTATACCAACATAGCTTTTATCTCTTTTTCTTATACCAGCATAGCTTTTAACTCTTTTTCTTATACCAACATAGCTTTTAACTCTTTTCCTTATACCAGCATAGCTTTTAACTCTTTTTCTTATACCAACATAGCTTTTATCTCTTTTTCTTATACCAACATAGCTTTTATCTCTTTTTCTTATACCAACATAGCTTTTATCTCTTTTTCTTATACCAACATAGCTTTTATCTCTTTTCCTTATACCAGCATAGCTTTTATCTCTTTTTCTTATACCAGCATAGCTTTTATCTCTTTTTCTTATACCAACATAGCTTTTATCTCTTTTTCTTATACCAACATAGCTTTTATCTCTTTTTCTTATACCAACATAGCTTTTATCTCTTTTTCTTATACCAACATAGCTTTTATCTCTTTTTCTTATACCAACATAGCTTTTATCTCTTTTTCTTATACCAGCATAGCTTTTATCTCTTTTTCTTATATCAGCATAGCTTTTATCTCTTTTTCTTATACCAGCATAGCTTTTATCTCTTTTTCTTATATCAACATAGCTTTTATCTCTTTTTCTTATACCAGCATAGCTTTTATCTCTTTTTCTTATACCAACATAGCTTTTATCTCTTTTTCTTATACCAGCATAGCTTTTATCTCTTTTTCTTATACCAACATAGCTTTTATCTCTTTTTCTTATACCAGCATAGCTTTTATCTCTTTTTCTTATACCAGCATAGCTTTTATCTCTTTTTCTTATACCAGCATAGCTTTTATCTCTTTTTCTTATACCAGCATAGCTTTTATCTCTTTTTCTTATACCAGCATAGCTTTTATCTCTTTTTCTTATACCAGCATAGCTTTTATCTCTTTTTCTTATACCGGCATAGCTTTTATCTCTTTTTCTTATACCAGCATAGCTTTTATCTCTTTTTCTTATACCGGCATAGCTTTTATCTCTTTTTCTTATACCAGCATAGCTTTTATCTCTTTTTCTTATACCAGCATAGCTTTTAACTCTTTTTCTTACTGTATTTTGTGCATGCTTGATGTTTTTTGAGATTTTTTTATGTCGCTTATACAATGAACTGATTTTTAGCTACCCCAATATTTCGAATTATGACAATCTCGATGTAATGGATACAGACAGGAAAAGTGTGGATAGTGTGTATTTAATCAGAAACACCGTGATTATTTAATTGCAGGCGAACCCTGTGCAATGCTGACTGTAATTTCAAAAAATGTTACTCAGATTATATATTACAATATACTTTTGGTTGTTTATCAAGTTTCATTGATGTAATAATTATCTTTAGAGGTCATAGAGCCGTAGATACATTATGTTTGTTTTATTCATCTTTAATAAAAATCAATGTGAATAGCATGGTTAATGTGTATAAGTGTGTGGCGGGGAGGGGTAGATGACCTAGAAATTCTTCTGTAAATTATTGACAATAATGGTTTGTGTTGGGGTGTTGGGGGGGGGTGTGGGGGGGGGGGGGTGGGGTGTGGGGGGGGCTATAGACTCCTCTTTGCATTCTGGCTTTGGACGAGATGAATTTCCTGATTTGATATCAAAAGACGTCCTATTGAAATAAGTGGTATACATTCGACTGTAGAAACTCCTAGGGTCCAGAATAGATAGAGAGATTTTAAATGGCATTTAGCAATTGTGGGTACAATATATAGACACAGCTTTATGGAACAACACTCACTGGCTAAAGTTTCATGCAACGTTTCGACGTGTTTCCCCCGTCGTCCTGAGGAAAAATAAAACTCAATTTTGTTCAACCTTCCTGCAAACCAACTTAATCAACTACAGAAGATTCAGAATAAAGCCGCACGGATTGTAACCAGGACCAAACAACACGAACACATTACTCCAGTACTAATAGATCTGCATTGGCTACCTATAAAAGCACGCATAGACTTTAAAATACTTTCATTGACCTACCTTTCCCTGCATTCCAATGACTCACCACAATACCTCTAAACCTTGTTCAAACACTATGTCCCTACAAGAACTCTTAGATCCCAGGATCACAATTTGCTGGTTCAGCCTGGTTCAGCCATCTTCCAAAGTATATCAAGGATTGTGAAACTTAAACCACTTTTAAAAAAATGTTAAAAACAGAGCTTTTTAGACAATCTTTACATAATGCATAGAACGTGTTTTATGCGATGAAAGTTTTTAACTTTAATCAATATTATATAACTATTTTAATATGAATTTATTCCACCAATTATTTATTTTTGGTTTTTAGACTTTTATATGTGTCACAAAATGTGAAAATAGCGCCACGGAGCAGTATTCTTTTGATGGATTGTAGGCGCTCTACAAATGCATTATATTATTACATTATTATTATAAGTCAAAACATTACGGACCCAAACAATAAGGGACTGACCGAGTGACGAGCAAGGGAGCAAACCTATAGCTACGTTGGGAAAATGGATTCCTACCCAAATAAATACCATAATAATATATTTCATAACTGCACAACTGGCTACCGCGAAGGTTATATGTAAGAGCTATGCAACATAGAGCTTTACGGAAACTGCCGAGAATTGTCGAATGACATTGGAACAGACATATATGTTAAGATAAAGCAATGAAAGAAAAGAAAGGTGTTTTAAAACAATATAACCTTTATTTACATGATAATACAGAACTATATTAGATATAGCGGTATATAGGGGTGTTTGGTTTGGTATATACGCCATAAGAGCCAAATATGACAAACAGCTAACTTTACCAAATAAAGAAATTAAGCTCACGTTTTGCTCATTTCCTTTTAATTAGACCCTCCAGAAACCCTTGTGAGTCTGACCAAATAATCATAAGCACTCATATCACTGACCGACAGACAGACAGACATGGGTGACGACAATATACGCCTCCCATTTCATGTGGGCGTATAAAAATTCGATATTGTTCAAGATTCTTTGATCGTACCTTTAATGATAAAATATTGCTATAATATAGTACAGTCTGTTGTAAGACAAGTGTGAAAATAACCAGCAAAACAACTCCTGTCAATCAACTTGAACTACGTTGTGAGTCTGACCAAATAAAATAGTGTGACGTTAAATGAAACATTACTACTAGCAAATAAAAAACACTTTTAAAAGTTCATCTATTAGACGAAAGAATGACTTAAAATATAAAAATATACAACACAAACTCGGAGACTGATATTTGCTCCATCGTCTTGTCTATTTTTGTCTAATATTGTTGTGTATCAAATATCACGTCAAAACGACGTCATTAAGTCATTGGAGGTCAATATGGAAATTTGTTATTCATCGGTAAATGGTAAACGGCGAAAGGTTCACAATAAAATGTAAATATGACAAAATAATTAGTAAATAATGGTCACTTTCAAAAAACTTTTCACCAGGACTATTTCTTAATAATCCAGAAATCTACTCATGTTTTATTTTAGATTTATAGAATTATTATAGATTTGTTACACATTCACAAAAACTGTCTCTTATTCATTACAAACATGTCCTCAAGACCAAAAACAATAGATTAAATCTTTCACTGTTTTAGTTCGACAAGATCAGTAAATATAGCCCAATCAACAACCTGCTGAATTTACATATTCATGATCTATCTCATGAATACTAATGAGTTCTATCGATAAATCAGAATCGGTCTACAGACAATTTACTTGAAACCAACCCATCATCTTAGCTTGAATCTAAATAATTTCAACAAGGTCAAATATCTTAATTCTCAAAAATATCATCTTACATATATAATTACAAATATTTACAATAAAATACAAATTTACAGAAATATATAAATATAAGGAAAGTAGATTGATCAAGGGATAAAAGATAGAATTGTGTAATAAACTTTATTTTAATGATATATCTCTGATCTGTGTAATATCTAGTTGGACAACAAACTGATTGTTAGAATTTAAATAACCCTTGTTTTTATCAGTTCAGATCAGGTGATAGATTTCAACCAATTACAACTACAGTATCCTCTATATACTCTCTCGTTACTTAGTGTTCTAGTTATAGTTTTACTGTTATCAATATTTACTACACTGATTGTACTATCAATATAACAATAGTCTAATCTAGGATTGTCATCTGGTAATAGTATAATATCAATATATAAACTAGAACTGTGAACAGCTCTGAGCGTGGCAACTATGCGTTATCCCATGGATTTCGAACATTTTGAAACTTCTAACCTGCTAGCTTTCAATTCCGGTACTTTTCAGCCTACAATTGTAAGCGTAAACTTTCCGCTATATAGGCAATTTTTTCTACTATAAGTTTCTACTATCAGTTCCTTATTAGATTTTTGTACATGTCTAAGATTTCGGTAGGATATTTACATAAATTCCAAACCAAAATTTAAGTAGGTAGTAAGATGACAATTTGTCATGAAATTTAAACTCTCTATATTCAAATTTAAACATAATTTTGTAACTTTGGTTGTAATTAACATAGAGAGAAAATTCAAGCTATGTGATAATTTGCTAATTCACAGCTTTATAAAGAGATATTTTTTTAATTTGTTTGCAAAAATTTTACAAAAAAAAAAAAAGTTTTATTAGGGTTATCAGATTATATAATTAGATTAATTTACTCTTTGGTCACCTGTGTTCGTTGAACCGTGACTAATGTGGTCAATAGTTCATCTGTGTTTTATAAGACTTCTATGTCTGCTACTCTTCACATGACTGTATTTGACCTTTTTTTTTATAAAATCATTTCTATTTGAGATACGAACAAAATTCGAACTGATCAATGACAAGCGAATTTACTTCTCTAACTTGGTGTATGTTTTGAATTTGAATGGAAATATTTTGCCAAAAAAAATAAAATAAAATTTCGGGTGTTAAGAAATTACAAAATCAGATTAATTTGTTCCCCAGCTCAGTGATTTGACAAGTAGGTGTGAAAATTTAAACCACCAGTTTTATTGACATGTTATATAACAGCCTTTAACACCCTGACTGAATTTGAAACAGATTTTATGAAATAAAAAACCCAAAATTGGTATTTATTTTGTTAATTTATCTAAAATTAATGCTTAAATTTTCATGGTAAAACGACCATGTCGCATATCATTTAAGAGACAATTTAATTTGGAGTCCAATGATGTATACCACATTGGTGTGGGATGAATATATTTTATGTTAGTACTGGAGTTGTAAAATTTCATTTTGCTTTTTTAACATATGCTTCTGGACTTTTGGCATATATCCTTTATTGAAGAGTTTTGAGGCTATTATAAAACAGAAAATCTCAAGTCAATGTGTTCATAAGGAAATGTGGTATTGCCGTTCAAAGTTTCAAAAATGTCAGAATTCGGTTGGCTATAAAACCCATAAGTTGATATTTTTCATTCAATATTGTCATATCTATAGACAGCTGAGGTCAAGGCCATTCTATATGGAAAATTTCAAGGTCATTGAAGGTGAAGGTCACAAGATATAGAATTTCAAATTTTCAAAAAATTCAAACGGGCATAAAATAAATTTAAGTTCGAAATTCAAAATTCTGTTTCAAACATCCTTTAGAAAAGGGAGCAAGGTTTTGATAGATACCAAAATCATACAAAAAAAATTCAAACGGGCTTAAATAATAAATGACGGACTAATTAAATTTTAAAGAAAATTTGCCATTCTCGGAAAAATGGCGCATGCGCAACTAGCAATTGGAATTGTTTTCTTCTCGAGGGATGCAAATTATTTTGTATAGCTAATATATACATTCTTGAATTACACGGGATGTAGGGTCGCCTGAAATGAGATAAAAAAAAAACGTCCCCACGCCCAAACCGGAAGTGATCAAAAAATTTTAATGATATATTTTTAATTGTGTTGCGTATCTATCTGTATCCTGTAAATTTCAGATCGATCCGAACATTAGAGACCGAAAGTGTAACATAACCGTCCAAAATTGAAAAATAGTCAGATTTCGGTGGGCTATAAAACCGGAAGTTAATATTTGTCATGCAATATCAGCACATCTATAGACAGCTGAGGTCAAGGACATTCTACATCTCAAATGTCAAGGTCATTGAAGGTCAAGGTCACTAGATATAGAGTTTTAAATTTTCGAAAAATTCGAACAGGCATGAAAAAAATTCAAATTCGAAAATCAAAATTCTGTTCCCAACATTTTTTAGATAAAAATATCAAGGTTTCGATAGACGCCAAAATCATAAAAATCGGTTAATAATTGGCGGACTTATTAAATTTTTAAGAAAATTTGCCATTTTTGAAAACTGCGCATGCGCAACATTCAATTTAATTTTTCTTCATCTCAGGGGATTAAAATCATTTAGTATAGCTAAAATATACTGTTTTTGTTTAGAATCTTGAATTACATGAGAAGCAGGGTCGCCCGACATGAGACGAAAAAACCGGAAGTCCCCACGCCCAAAACCGGAAGTGATCAAAAAATTTTAATGATGTAGTTTTAATTGCGCTGCCTATCTATCTAAATTTCAGACCGATCCGACTATTAGGGCCCGAGCTAGCTGGAAATCTTATTTGCATATTATGCAATTAGCCATTTTCGGGTTTGCGAAAATATCATGTTAGATATTCATTTTTGATTCCAGCCCATATAAAAACCATTGGTGAAAACAGAAATAGTCTATCTTTTTCCGTTTGGGCTAGCGAGCTTCCCAAAAAAAAAAACTAGAACTGTGAACAGTACTGAGAGTGGCAAACAACCCCTATGGGGCCACTTGATACAAGGTCACATGATATAGCCTTTTTTAAACACTCAAAACAAACTTTTTAACAACCATTATAAGCATATGTATGAACAGCTTAGGTCAAGTACATTATTTGACTTGAAAATTATTAAGGTAATTGAAGGTCAAGGTCCCTTGATATAGCCTTTTGAATTTTTTTAAAAACTAAAACGGGTACAAAAAAATTGTTGTTGACCATTATAGGCCTATGTGTGGATAGCAAAGGTCAAGATTATTCTACTTGTAAAAATTCAGGGTCATTGAAGGTCAAGGTCATTTGATATAATTGTTGTCGATCATAATAGGCATATGTGTGGAAAGCTTAGGTCAAGAACACCCTACTTGAAAAAATTCAGGGTCATTGAAGGTCAAGGTCATTGTATTTGGCCTTTTGAATTTTCAAAAAAATTCAATCGGGCATTAAAAAAATTTAAATTTGAAAATCAAAATTCTGTTCCCAACAAGTTTTAGATAAAGTAACAAGGTTTCGTAAAACACCAAAATCGGACAAATCGGATAAAAATTAGGGAACTTATTAAAATTTTGCTGAATGTTAGCATTCTGTGATGACACATAAAGTATCACTTCCGGTTTGGATTTTTTATTCTAAAAGGGTTCTAATTATGCCTGATAGTATATATATATAGCTTTTGTACTGATTTCTTACATACACCGGAAGCTGGGTTACCCAACGCGGTTCTAAAAATCCGGAAGTTCTCACGCAAGAACCGGAAGTGGTAAAAACATTTTTATGATGCGGTTTTATTTCTATAGGCGATTTCTCTATATTCTGTAATTTTCAAAGCGATCGGATAATTAGCAACAAATTTATGCAATTATTCAATTATTATTATGCAATTACTAACTACTGATGCGTAAAAATTTTAGTTTTATGTATTCCTTTTCTATTCCAGTACGTATCTTATCGTATTTTTCAAACCAAATGTCTATACCATTTTCGAGTTGGGCTAGGGAGCTTCCCGAAAAAAAAAAAAAAGTCTAATGAAAACAAAGAGTGGCAAATTTCTAATTTGGCACTCAAAAAAATAATCCGAACGAAAACAAATCTTGACAAATTTTATTTGCCACGCAATAACCATCATACCTCCTCCATACACAACAACTCCATATCAAGTTACTAAAACGAAACTTGTCTTGACTGTAATACTCTTCACCCTCCTTCTTAATATCATTTATATTAAAATAAAATAGATATGAATTAGACTTGTGTAGATTGGGTATGTGATATTGTTTTAACACCGTGGACTTGTGTAGATTGGGTATGTGATATTGTTTTAACACCGTGGACTTGTGTAGATTGGGTATGTGATATTGTTTTAACACCGTGGACTTGTGTAGATTGGGTATGTGATATTGTTTTAACACCGTGGACTTGTGTAGATTGGGTATGTGATCTTGTTTTAACACCGTGGACTTGTGTAGATTGGGTATGTGATCTTGTTTTAACACCGTGGAGTCGTGTAGTTTGGGTATGTGATCTTGTTTTAACACCGTGGACTTGTGTAGTTTGGGTATGTGATCTTGTTTTAACACCGTGGACTCGTGTAGTTTGGGTATGTGATCTTGTTTTAACACCGTGGACTTGTGTAAATTGGGTAAGTGATATTGTTTTAACACCGTGGATCCTAACATGTCAATATTAAAACTAAAATCTTTTTCTACCCAATCAAGATACTGAACCACTGATGGTGTTTCAACTTTCACATCTTTACACAATTCTTCTAGCTCTTTCATTTTCTCAAGTGAAACTAAAATTTGTAAATCGGAATCTTCTGTTAAAGAAGGAAAATTCGTCTCCAGATTCAGTTTGAAATTTTTTAAATCTCCCATAATTTTCTCGTCACTTTCTATCAATTTTGATTCTGATTCTTCAGATTTATTTTTTATGTCTGTCATGATTCTCTCACGGCTAGCCTTTATATCTGCTATAATTTTATCTGTTTCTTTGGTTATTCTGCTACAAGCATCTTCAGTAAAACGCTGGAGTGTCTCTCTCGCTTCTACTAACGCCACATGAGTTTCTTCCAAATCTTTGATTTTATTTTGGATGAATTTCTCTGAGGTTAAAACTAGCTCTGTAGCTTTTTCTTTTACGGTTTCACAGTCTACATCTAAATACTCGTGACCGTTGTGGTCTTTTAGAAAACATTTATGACATAAAACACAGTGGCAAGTTAAACAATAGTAGTCTATTGGTCTCTCTCTATTACATGAACAGAGGTGTTTTACCTACCCAAACTTTGACAGAATCCTAACCACATGGTGCCTTGAATATCCCATAAATTACAATATTATCGTATTTTCATGCTAAACTTAGTAACTGGCCAGTCACAGATGAAACCTTTTCATGGCAAATTTTTGAAAATGGCCAATTTTTGAACAGTCAACAGAACTTAAGCCAAGATCAATGGTCATTATAATAGTAATTACACATTCTAGTTGATGTTTTGAATCTTGTAAAGACTCCAAACTATCTCTAATTATCCTCCTACTCATTTCTGACAAATATACCAGTTGCAAACATTTTATTTTTTTTATCTTTTATTATCTTTTTGAAGAGACGAAAACAAAAGTTATCTATGGGAGAATTCGTTGTAAAATATTATTTATCTGAGTCTCGAGAGAATGTGCGTGACCTAGCAACGTGACGTCATCATTATTTCTATTCTGAGTTGAATGTGATACGTTTTAATGCAAGTGTCAAATGTCGCGTGTTATATGTTATATGGTAAACGACATATGACAAAAGTTCAATGTTAAGCGTTGGTAGATGACAAGTTAACGTTCGCTTCCAGCTAACTGATATCACAGACTAGGTAGTCGCTGGTAGATGACAAGTTAACTGATATCACAGACTAAGGCAGTCGCTGGTAGATGACAAGTTAACATTCGCTTCTAGCTAACTAATATCACAGACTAGGTAGTCGCTGGTAGATGACAAGTTAACATTCGCTTCCAGCTAACTGATATCATAGACTAGGAAGTCGCTGGTAGATGACAAGTTAACATTCGCTTCTAGTTAACTAATATCACAGACTAGGTAGTCGCTGGTAGATGACAAGTTAACTAATATCACAGACTAGGTAGTCGCTGGTAGATGACAAGCTAACTAATATCATAGACTAGGCAGTCGCTGGTAGATGACAAGTTAACATTCGCTTCTAGCTAACTAATATCACAGACTAGGTAGTCGCTGGTAGATGACAAGTTAACATTCGCTTCCAGCTAACTGATATCACAAACTGGGTGGTCGCTGGTAGATGACAAGTTAACATTCGCTTCTAGCTAACTAATATCATAGACTAGGTAGTCGCTGGTAGATGACAAGTTAACATTCGCTTCCAGCTAACTGATATCATAGACTAGGTAGTCGCTGGTAGATGACAAGTTAACATTAGCTTCCAGCTAACTGATATCATAGACTAGGTAGTTGTTGGTAGATGACAAGTTAACATTTGCTTCCAGCTAACTAATATCATAGACTAGGTAGTCGCTGGTAGATGACAAGTTAACATTTGCTTCCAGCTAACTAATATCATAGACTAGGTAGTCGCTGGTAGATGACAAGTTAACATTAGCTTCCAGCTAACTGATATCACAAACTGGGTGGTCGCTGGTAGATGACAAGTTAACATTCGCTTCTAGTTAACTAATATCATAGACTAGGTAGTCGCTGGTAGATGACAAGTTAACATTCGCTTCCAGCTAACTAATATCACAAACTGGGTGGTCGCTGGTAGATGACAAGTTAACATTCGCTTCCAGCTAACTGATATCATAGACTAGGTAGTCGCTGGTAGATGACAAGTTAACGTTCGCTTCTAGCTAACTGATATCATAGACTAGGCAGTCGCTGGTAGATGACAAGTTAACATTCGCTTCCAGCTAACTAATATCATAGACTAGGTAGTTGTTGGTAGATGACAAGTTAACATTGGCTTCCAGCTAACTGATATCATAGACTAGGCAGTCGCTGGTAGATGACAAGTTAACTAATATCACAGACTAGGTAGTCGCTGGTAGATGACAAGTTGACATTCGCTTCCAGCTAACTGATATCATAGATTAGGCAGTCGCTGGTAGATGACAAGTTAACATTCGCTTCCAGCTAACTGATATCATAGACTAGGTAGTCGCTGGTAGATGATAGATGACAAGTTAACATTCGCTTCCAGCTAACTGATATCACAGACTAGGCAGTCGCTGGTAGATGACAAGTTAACTAATATCATAGACTAGGTAGTCGCTGGTAGATGACAAGTTGACATTCGCTTCCAGCTAACTGATATCATAGATTAGGCAGTCGCTGGTAGATGACAAGTTAACATTCGCTTCCAGCTAACTGATATCATAAACTGGGTGGTGGTTGGTAGATGACAAGTTAACTAATATCAGAGACTAGGTAGTCGCTGGTAGATGACAAGTTAACATTCGCTTCTAGCTAACTAATATCACAGACTGGGTAGTTGTTGGTAGATGACAAGTTAACATTCGCTTCTAGCTAACTGATATCACAGACTAGGCAGTCGCTGGTAGATGACAAGTTAACATTCGCTTCCAGCTAACTGATATCATAGACTAGGTAGTCGCTGGTAGATGATAGATGACAAGTTAACATTCGCTTCCAGCTAACTGATATCACAGACTAGGCAGTCGCTGGTAGATGACAAGTTAACTAATATCATAGACTAGGTAGTCGCTGGTAGATGACAAGTTGACATTCGCTTCCAGCTAACTGATATCATAGATTAGGCAGTCGCTGGTAGATGACAAGTTAACATTCGCTTCCAGCTAACTGATATCATAAACTGGGTGGTGGTTGGTAGATGACAAGTTAACTAATATCAGAGACTAGGTAGTCGCTGGTAGATGACAAGTTAACATTCGCTTCTAGCTAACTAATATCACAGACTGGGTAGTTGTTGGTAGATGACAAGTTAACATTCGCTTCTAGCTAACTGATATCACAGACTAGGCAGTCGCTGGTAGATGACAAGTTAACATTCGCTTCTAGCTAACTAATATCACAGACTAGGCAGTCGCTGATAGATGACAAGTTAACATTCGCTTCCAGCTAACTGATATCATAGACTAGGCAGTCGCTGGTAGATGACAAGTTAACATTCGCTTCCAGCTAACTGATATCATAGACTAGGCAGTCGCTGGTAGATGACAAGTTAACATTCGCTTGCAGTTATCTGATATCACAAACTAGGCAGTCGCTGGTAGATGACAAGTTAACATTCGCTTCTAGCTAACTGATATCACAGACTAGGTAGTCGCTGGTAGATGACAAGTTGACACTCGCTTCCAGCTAACTAATATCATAGACTAGGTAGTTGTTGGTAGATGACAAGTTACCATTCGCTTTCAGCTAACTGATATCATAGACTAGGTATTTGTTGGTAGATGACAAGTTACCATTCGCTTTCAGCTAACTAATATCACAGACCTGGCAGTCGCTGGTTGATGACAAGTTAACATTCGCTTCCAGCTAACTGATATCACAAACTAGGTAGTCGCTGGTAGATGACAAGTTAACATTCGCTTCCAGCTAACTGATATCATAGACTAGGTAGTTTTTGGTAGATGACAAGTTACCATTCGCTTTCAGCTAACTGATATCATAGACTAGGAAGTTGTTGGTAGATGACAAGTTAACATTCGCTTCCATCTAACTCATATCAAAGTTTAAAAGTGCTGGTTAGCTTATTAAGGATTCTGTAGTTTTGAGGATGATACAAGAGAACTTTTGGTGGTATCCATATGTCGTGCGCTATAACATAGAAAAAAAACATATTAACTGGGTTTTTATACGCCCACATAGAAATGTGGATGTATATTGTTGTCGCCCCTGTCCGTCGGTCCGTTGGTCCGTCGGTCCGTCGGTCCGTCGGTCCGTCTGTCAACAATTGTTTGTGGACACTGTAGAGACTACAGTTTTATTGGATTTTCTTGAAACTTGGTATACATGTAATACCATTCAACGAAGAACCCTATCGATTTTAGTATGATTCCGAAAAAAATTCCTGAAATTCTTGGACTTTGAATTTCAAATTGTTCTGTTTGTGAACAAATGCTTGTGGACACTGTAGAGACTCTATTTCTTTATGAATCATTTTGCAACTTTCTATACTTGTTATTACCATCTAAGGAAGAACCCTATCAATTTTGGTACAATTCTGAAAAAATGCCTGGAATTCTGGCACTTGGAATTTAAAGTTTTCTGTGTGTCGTCAATTGCTGGTTTACTGAATGCAATACAATGTAGTTTACTTCCAAGTTCTTTGTAAATCAGGAACCAGCTGTAAGTGGACTTTTACTTTCTACAATCAAAGTGGGCGTATGTCTCCTTGCCTGGCAAGCTATCTTTTTTAATACTGTTGATGAGATTCTCCTTAAATCAGTTTGATAGGTCTGATCTTCAGTCAAAATATCACCCCTGTATACTGATTACAGTACATCTATGTTATTGAGTGAGTTATTACTAAGAAATAAAACCCTAAAGCGTAAAGGGTGTTACTTCATGGGAGGAGTCATCTATATTCATCTATATCAATATACTTTTATATTCAATGCATCTATTCAAGGAAAAGCTTCCTTTTTCGTGATGCAGGTTTGAAAGGTTTATAAAAGAACACGTCAGCCATGGAGAAAGATTTAGAATTGAACGACGTGACAGAGGTAGGTACGGTCTTCAATCTTTTTTTTTTTAGCAGATTGATTTTCCAGTTAATTATTTATGGAGTATTTGATTTACAATAGCACTTTGAAAGCCGCACCCGTGGTCTAGGGCCTGTTTTTTTTTGTACAAAACTGCAATAATTCTCTGTCCTACTCAACTTTTGACTAAATTGTGAAGCAACGAGATAAAATACATAATGTATTTATATGGTCAAAACGTTAAAACATTGTGGGAACTAATCCAATCTAGGCTGTCTTTCGTTGAAGTTCTGCTTAGACAAAGAGCGGCTGGTTTTTAAGGGCCAATTTTCAATTGAAGATGTAAATTTCCCAACGATACTATTTGAAGAAAGAAAAAATTAATAAATATATAACAAATATATCTTCAGATCCAAAATGAAAGAATACAGTATGTTATTGATAGTCGTCTTGGTAATGGTATTGTTTAGTTTGACTGAAAGTAGCCCAGGTATAAAGGGTACTATCACTAGTGGGGATTTGATTTGTGATTACCGAGAATTAAGTAAGGGTGGCCCTGGACCAAGATCAATGGTGTTAACGTGCCAAGATAAAGATAGAAACAAGAGAGGCCCGATCATTAGTTGTACCTATAGAGGAAATCCACACCACAGTCGCGAATACAATAAAAATCAGAAAACGTTTTATGAACAGTTGGCACAAGAAGCTGCTGATAATTTATGTGAGTCTGAAATTATTTTTACCAGAATAGGAATAGAGTTTAGACGTATTGACCCACCGATTCTTAGAGGCGTGAATCCACCTTCACATCTTGGTATTCCACAATCATTTTCATTTGGATCTTTTTCGGATTGTGTTACTTTCTTTTATCGTTTCATCTTTTTGTTGTCATATTGTTGGTTTCTAATTATGGATCTAATTACCGAGAGTCGTGTGAATAAAAAGAAAAGGAAATGACAGATATATGAGTTTGATTTTTATTTGATGTCTGTTCTTACTTCATTCTTTTCTTATACCAACATAGCTTTTAACTCTTTTTCTTATCCAATATAGCTTTAAACTCTTTTTATTATACCAACATAGCTTTTAACTCTTTTTATTATACCAGCATAGCTTTTAACTCTTTTTCTTATACCAGCATAGCTTTTAACTCTTTTTATTATACCAGCATAGCTTTTAACTCTTTTTTTCTTACTGTATTTTGTGCATGTTTGGTGTTTTTTGAGATTTTTTTATGTCGCTTATACAATGAACTGATTTTTAGCTACCCCAATATTTCGAATTATGACAATCTCGATGTAATGGATACAGACAGGAAGAATCTCCAGCCGTCCAACAACAACAGACCTTCAATGACTATATCACATCAACATGGGTTGATGATGATGCTAGATTCAAGATCCCCCTGTGGAACCATTTTGACACTGAAGGCCCCCGTCTTAACAACAATTTAGAAGGATTTCACAGCAAACTTAACAAAAAATTCAATTCCCCACATCCAACAATATATACATTTATAAATGTTATCAAAAAGATGGAAAGATCTGAGGAAGCTAAGTTGCGCCAGATTGAGAATGGGGCAGCAGTTCGATGCAGAAATTGTGTTTATCGAGAACTAGATAACCGTCTATTGAGGCTGAAAACCCAGTTGGAGAATGGTTCGAAAGCAACAATGGAATATTTGGATGCTATTGGGCATTGTTTAAAGTTATCATAAAGTATATCAAATTTAGATTCACGTCTATAAAATTGTTATTGTTAAATATTTATATATGGATCGAAAATAAAGAATGTACCACTGTCTCATTAATTAGTAGAGTCTATGGGATATACCATTAGTTATAGAGGGGTATAGCGAGGGATAAAGCAGTCAGTCAGCCATAACTAATTACCTTAAAAAGATTATGTCTTTTGAAATTATATCTTATGGGAGTAAACCGGAAAAGTGTGGATAGTGTGTATTTAATCAGAAACAACGTGATTATTTAATTGCAGGCGAACCCTGTGCAATGCTGACTGTAATTTCAAAAAATGTTACTCAGATTATATTTTACAATATACTTTTGGTTGTTTATCAAGTTTCATTGATGTAATAATTATCTTTATTCATGTATTAGAGGTCATAGAGCCGTAGATACATTATGTTTGTTTTATTCATCTTTAATAAAAATCAATGTGAATAGCATGGTTAATGTGTATAAGTGTGTGGCGGGGAGGGGTAGATGACCTAGAAATTCTTCTGTAAATTATTGACAATAATGGTTTGTGTGTTGGGGTGTGGGGGGGGGGGGGCTATAGACTCCTCTTTGCATTCTGGCTTTGGACGAGATGAATTTCCTGATTTGATATCAAAAGACGTCCTATTGAAATAAGTGGTATGCATTCGACTGTAGAAACTCCT
This sequence comes from Nipponacmea schrenckii, assembly GCA_030562195.1. Classification (NCBI taxonomy): domain Eukaryota; kingdom Metazoa; phylum Mollusca; class Gastropoda; family Lottiidae; genus Nipponacmea; species Nipponacmea schrenckii. The sequence continues at coordinate 660,059 of JAUJPP010000004.1, read as the reverse complement.
AGGGTCCAGAATAGATAGAGAGATTTTAAATGGCATTTAGCAATTGTGGGTACAATATATAGACACAGCTTTATGGAACAACACTCACTGGCTAAAGTTTCATGCAACGTTTCGACGTGTTTCCCCCGTCGTCCTGAGGCACAGAAAAATAAGACATGATAGGAAACTATATACAGGGAAACCTCGTTTATCCGCACATTTCCGTTCCCGATAAAATCGTCCGGATTAACGAATTTCAGGATAGTTAACACATACTGTGTCGTAACAAGAGTTATGTCCCATTTAATTATGAAACATGTCAAGGTCACGCATGCAACACGTGAAGACCACGTGGGTACTCTACAGAGCCGATAAAAGACCTGAAGAATAACAAATGTTTATAATTTTTCACTTCCCTTCAATAACACACATAACAATAATATCACTGCTAATTTCTTGTAAAATGATCATCGATGTCCTTAGAATTAATATTCGCTGATTTATATGCATAAAATCCCGATAGCAACTTTGTACCGATGACGATGTTGTCTGTAGCCATAATGAAATCTAGGTATGACTGAACGGAAAATCTAATTCACGTACTGAATGAAAGATTGTTTCAGGTATAAAAGAAAGACTTGCTTAAAGCCAATGGTGAATTGAATCCCTCCAACAACTAAAAACCGCAGGGTTGCGTCTACCGAGTTGAATGTTGAAAGATATATATAACACCATAAACAGTCTTTTGAAATCCTCAGATGGTCTATCAGATCTTCCAGCATCTGAACATACGGTTTCCCTTGAAGAATCCTTTTCTGACTTTTTTTACAAGCAAAATAGATACGATGCGAAAACTCGAGAGGCAGACCTGGTTATCTTACCTGACACTTTAAATACTGAATCATTGAATGGTGTATTTTGTTCAAGTCTAGGTGAAGTTCATCAACAGACCTGAACAAAATAGTTACCAATGCATCTTCTGCAACTTGCAATTTGGATCCAATTCCTACACGCCTGCTGAAATCATGCCTGGACGAAGTCCTGCCTATCTTCACTTCTATAGTAAACGCTTCTTTGTCATCTGGCATTGTCCGGATGTGTTAAAGAAAGCTGAAATTAGACCACTTTTGAAAAAAGCAAATCTTGACAAACATGTTTTAGAAAATTACCGACCAGTGTCAAATTTATCCTTCATTTCCAAACTGATTGAGAAAGTTGTGGCCATCAAATTTGAAGATCATCTAAAACGTCATAACTTAAGTGAAATTATTCAGTCCGCTTACAGATGTCGGCACAGTACAGAGACGGCTTTACTTAGAGTCTGTAATGATATTTTTCTAGAGCTGGATGATAAAAACATTGTTAAATTAGTTCTTTTGGATCTTAGTGCTGCTTTCGACACCATTGATCAGAAAGTGTTATTGAAACGTCTGTATGAAAGATTTGCTATTAATGGTTCTGCTCTGAAATGGTTGGAGTCTTATCTCAGCCAACGAACACAGTTTGTTAAAGTTAACAATCACAAATCCAAACCTGTAGAATAACGTTATGGTGTACCACAGGGTTCTGTACTGACAATATACATATATTTCATGTGGGCGTATAAAAATTCGATATTGTTCAAGATTCTTTGATCGTACCTTTAATGATAAAATATTGCTATAATATAGTACAGTCTGTTGTAAGACAAGTGTGAAAATAACCAGCAAAACCACTCCTGTCAATCAACTTAAACTACGTTGTGAGTCTGACCAAATAAAATAGTGTGACGTTAAATGAAACATTACTACTAGCAAATAAAACACACTTTTAAAAGTTCATCTATTAGACGAAAGAATGACTTAAAATATAAAAAATATACAACACAAACTCGGAGACTGATATTTGCTCCATCGTCTTGTCTATTTTTGTCTAATATTGTTGTGTATCAAATATCACGTCATAACGACGTCATTAAGTCATTGGAGGTCAATATGGAAATTTGTTATTCATCGGTAAATGGTAAACGGCGAAAGGTTCACAATAAAATGTAAATATGACAAAATAATTAGTAAATAATGGTCACTTTCAAAAAACTTTTCACCAGGACTATTTCTTAATAATCCAGAAATCTACTCATGTTTTATTTTAGATTTATAGAATTATTATAGATTTGTTACACATTCACAAAAACTGTCTCTTATTCATTACAAACATGTCCTCAAGACCAAAAACAATAGATTAAATCTTTCACTGTTTTAGTTCGACAAGATCAGTAAATATAGCCCAATCAACAACCTGCTGAATTTACATATTCATGATCTATCTCATGAATACTAATGAGTTCTATCGATAAATCAGAATCGGTCTACAGACAATTTACTTGAAACCAACCCATCATCTTAGCTTGAATCTAAATAATTTCAACAAGGTCAAATATCTTAATTCTCAAAAATATCATCTTACATATATAATTACAAATATTTACAATAAAATACAAATTTACAGAAATATATAAATATAAGGAAAGTAGATTGATCAAGGGATAAAAGATAGAATTGTGTAATAAACTTTATTTTAATGATATATCTCTGATCTGTGTAATATCTAGTTGGACAACAAACTGATTGTTAGAATTTAAATAACCCTTGTTTTTATCAGTTCAGATCAGGTGATAGATTTCAACCAATTACAACTACAGTATCCTCTATATACTCTCTCGTTACTTAGTGTTCTAGTTATAGTTTTACTGTTATCAATATTTACTACACTGATTGTACTATCAATATAACAATAGTCTAATCTAGGATTGTCATCTGGTAATAGTATAATATCAATATATAAACTAGAACTGTGATCAGCTCCGAGCGTGGCAACTATGCGTTATCCCATGGATTTCGAACATTTTGAAACTTCTAACCTGCTTGCTTTCAATTCCGGTACTTTTCAGCCTACAATTGTAAGCGTAAACTTTCCGCTATATAGGCAATTTTTTCTACTATAAGTTTCTACTATCAGTTCCTTATTAGATTTTTGTACATGTCTAAGATTTCGGTAGGATATTTACATAAATTCCAAACCAAAATTTAAGTAGGTAGTAAGATGACAATTTGTCATGAAATTTAAACTTAATTTTGTAACTTTGGTTGTAATTAACATAGAGAGAAAATTCAATTTATGTGATAATTTGCTAATTCACAGCTTTATAAAGAGATATTTTTTGAATTTGTATGCAAAAATTTTACAAAAAAAAAAAAGTTTTATTAGGGTTATCAGATTATATAATTAGAATTAATTTACTCTTTGGTCACCTGTGTGCGTTGAACCGTGACTAATGTGGTCAATAGTTCATCTGTGTTTTATAAGACTTATATGTCTGCTACTCTTCACATGACTGTATTTGACATTTTTTTATAAAATCATTTCTATTTGAGATACGAACAAAATTCGAACTGATCAATGACAAGCGAATTTACTTCTTTAACTTGATGTATGTTTTGAATTTGAATGGAAATATTTTGCCAAAAAAAATAAAATAAAATTTCGGGTGTTAAGAAATTACATAATCAGATTAATTTGTTCCCCAGCTCAGTGATTTGACAAGTAGGTGTGAAAATTTAAACCACCAGTTTTAGGGAGCAAGGTTTTGATAGATACCAAAATCATACAAAAAAAATTCAAACGGGCAAAAATAATAAATGACGGACTAATTAAATTTTAAAGAAAATTTGCCATTCTCGGAAAAATGGCGCATGCGCAACTAGCAATTGGAATTTTTTTCTTCTCGAGGGATGCAAGTTATTTTGTATAGCTAATATATACTGTTTTTGCTTACATTCTTGAATTACACGGGATGTAGGGTCGCCTGAAATGAGATAAAAAAAAAACGTCCCCACGCCCAAACCGGAAGTGATCAAAAAATTTTGATGATATATTTTTAATTGTGTTGCGTATCTATCTATATCCTGTAAATTTCAGATCGATCCGAACATTAGAGCCTGAAAGTGTAACATATCCGTCCAAAATTGAAAAATAGTCAGATTTCGGTGGGCTATAAAACCGGAAGTTAATATTTGTCATGCAATATCAGCACATCTATAGACAGCTGAGGTCAAGGACATTCTACATCTCAAATGTCAAGGTCATTGAAGGTCAAGGTCACGAGATATAGAGTTTTAAATTTTCGAAAAATTCGAACAGACATGAAAAAAATTCAAATTCGAAAATCAAAATTCTGTTCCCAACATTTTTTAGATAAAATATCAAGGTTTCGATAGAGGCCAAAATCATAAAAATCGGTTAATAATTGGCGGACTTATTAAATTTTTAAGAAAATTTGCCATTTTTGAAAACTGCGCATGCGCAACATTCAATTTAATTTTTCTTCATCTCAGGGGATTAAAATCATTTAGTATAGCTAAAATATACTGTTTTTGTTTAGAATCTTGAATTACATGGGAAGCAGGGTCGCCTGACATGAGACGAAAAAACCGGAAGACCCCACGCCCAAAACCGGAAGTGATCAAAAAAATTTAATGATGTAGTTTTAATTGCGCTGCCTATCTATCTATATCCTGTAAATTTCAGACCGATCCGACTATTAGGGCCCGAGCTAGCTGGAAATCATATTTGCATATTATGCAATTAGCCATTTTCGGGTTTGCGAAAATATCATGTTAGATATTCATTTTTGATTCCAGCCCATATAAAAACCATTGGTGAAAACAGAAATAGTCTATCTTTTTCCGTTTGGGCTAGCGAGCTTCCCAAAAAAAAAACTAGAACCGTTAGACGGTACCAAGGCAGTGCGCGTCCCTTCTATTGCATGGGTGAAACGTTGCATTTATAATATCCAATTCCATAATAATAACTAGACCTGTTTGTAACAATTGTGCAGCTTCCGAGATATTTAGAATTTGTTATATCTCCTGGCTGTCTAAAAAATAGAACGTAACCACGCCTACTCAGTAAAATGACTTGTTTTGATTGGTTGCGATACTTAAACTGGAAATGTCAAAATTTGTCTTGACCAAACGATAAGAAATTAACACAATTTCACTTTATGACCTGTTACATTATCTTCTTAACTCTTCTTGTAACATTTATATCTGTTTAATTAGTGTGTAAAACAAAACGTCGAAAAAACAAATTTGTGGTCTAAGGGACATAACACCTTATTTGAGATTACAAATTGATCTCGGATTAAATTAACTTTCCAGATCGTTGATACTTTTAATTTGTTTATTTATTTATCAATCTTAATTTAGGTGTAGTAGGAACATTAGATCCTGCAATTTGTGGCAAGTTGCCATGGTATAACATAGAGCCATCAAATCAACAGCGCGGCTTTACATCTTTAAGAGAGTATTTTATAGAGTTGCGTCCCTTATACCACTAGTCCTCTCCACTGTACATTATTTTTGCTAAAGAGAATATCATTTAAAATTCTAAAGGTTGTCATTTCCTTCCAAATATTCCATATCATACATTGCCCACAACGAGAAATGAACAATCATTCGATTTATTTAAGATATATAATATCTTTGAATCATTTTAACTGGATTAATTTTTAATCGTAAAAAAATCAAAATCAAAATAACAATTCAAAAATCGGTTTCCATATATATTTCGGCAATAGATTCTATATACATGTACATCAAAATAACACAAATTGAATTATCTTCCGAGATCCTATTTCGATTTAAAGAAAAATACACACAGTTAGTATAGAAGAAATTACAAAATTTCAAATTTAAAACGTGCAATTTTGATCAAAAATCAAGTGTTATACACCATTGGAAAGAATAACTAGACCTGTTTGTAACAGTTCTGCAGCTTTCGAGCTATTTAGAATTTGTTGGTCTCCTGGCCGTCATTTAAGGATAGAATGTAGATTGATTTTGCGATTATTGTTAGAGATGATTTATTCATGATTTAACACGTGACATTTGAGCTTGTTAATAGACTGGCAATCATTAAGGTTTGTGATGTAAAAATATCTGGGCTTAACCACGCCCACAAAGTCCATTGTCTTGTTTTGGAAACTTCAACTGGAAATGTCAAAATTTGTGAATTGACCGTTTTATAGGAAAAATTCGCAAATTTTAAATGCCGATAAACCGAAAGTTTACATTTTGCTAAAAAGCTTAATATGTCATTGTATAGAACGTATCACATATGTACAGGTATAAAGATCACCAAAGGTCAACGTCACAATATACACCTTCGAAGTTTTTATAATTTTTAATCGTAATTAAATCAAAATCAAATTAAAAATTCAAAAATCAGTTTCCATATAAATTTCGGCAATCGGTTATAGATTCTATATACTTGTCCATCAAAATAACACATATTGACTGATCCTCCGAGACCCTATTTCGATTGAAAGAAAAATACACACAGTGATGTAAAATATCTGGGTTTAACCATGCCCACAAAGTCTAATGACTTGTTTTGATTGGTTGGGATACTTTAACTGGAAATGTCAAAATTTGTGTCTTGACCAAAAGATAAGAAATTAACACAATCAGACTTTATGACCTGTTACATTTATATCTGTTTAATTAGAGTGTAATTTTATTCTTAAACTTTTCGCAATTTTTATTTATACATATTGATTTATATATTGCTTGAAAGCTGGGAATTTGCACATTATAAATCTGTTCGAATTTTGTTTTTAAGTTAAATAGAACTTAATATAAAAAAAATATGAATGTTAAAAACTCTTATTTTCTACTAGGCGTATTTTCATCAGTTTTCGGTCTATAGCTAAAATAAAGATATTGTTAGAATGCTGATAAAAATCACATCACAATAATGTCAATTAGAATGTTGCCAAGAGTCTTGTTCATGAGATATAACCATCTGAAGATACGAGAAATATGCAAATTACCAATTTTTGGATCCCTATTAATCCAAATATTCTTTACTAAAATTAGAAATCAAGGTATCATATGAACCTTTAGCCAATGAAGATGATTGTGCAGAAAAATAAAGGATGCATATTAGTAAGTTAGTCCTCTTCGTTCCTTGCTGAGAATAGGGCTGCTACAGACGTTCTCCATCTTACTCTGTTATGAGCTGTTCTTTTTACTTCATTCCAGGTCTTGCTAATCCTTCCTAGCTCTTTCAGTCTCATTCTTTTCAACTATGTAAAGGTTGTCCTTGTCTTCTATGCCCTTGGGGATTCCAGTCCAGTGCCTCTCTGATGATGGTGTTTTGAGATCAAAAGGATGCATATGGTAGAGTTCAAAAGTTATGAACTTTCAAACGGAAGTCAGTTACGAAAAACTTTGGCAGGAACTGGTCCAAAGACAAATTTGAAATTGAAAAATATGCCACTAGAGGACCTAGATAATTATCCAAATTATATTTTAAAACAAGTCTGAAAAAAATAGGATTAAAATAATTTGCATATTTCAAGATGGCGATCAAACGGTTAGGAATTTGCATATACGGCATACATACAAAATGAAGATATTGATGGTACTAATTCTGTGGAATAAAAAAATTGCAAGTTTGTGCAAAAATTTAATCCGAAAATTCCGATTTCTGTGATTTTCTACATTTTTTGGTCATTTTCGGACGTTTCCGGCTAATTTCGGAAATTGTTTTATCGGAATCTTTAATGATAATTTTTTGTCTACTCATCTACCAAATTTTGTGAAAAATAAGACGTAAATTTAAAAAAAAAACACGTGCTTTTTCATAAATCACGCACAATTAATATAGAACTAAGAACAAAATTTTCAAATATTAAAAAGCGCAATTTTGATCAAAATATAAAGTGTTATACACCATTGGAAAGAATAAATTACGCGTAATAAGGACATAAAAGAAATTTTGACGTATGTAAATTAGGTCACGTGACAGAGCTCTTCGAAGTTATAAAAGTGCAATTTTCAAATGGCTGTAAAACCGGAAGTTGACATTGCACAACACAAATGAAGACATCAATGGATAGATCTCGACAAGGGCAACAACTTTTGTGCAGGTCACATGGTCACCAAAGGTCAAGGTCACGATATATAAACTTTGGAAAATTAGGCACTGAGTGAAAAAAAAGAACCGGAAATGAAAGGTAAGCTAAATCGAAATTCAAAATTCGGCTTCCTAAGAATTGTTAGCAATCGATTGAAGATTACATAGACATCAAAATTACAATTGTCCGATTAACCCCTAAGGCCCAATTTTTCACTTTACAAAAGTAAGTGGTTTAATGATGGCGACTGATCTGTTACTTCCGGTTCAATTTTTGTTAATTATAAAATCATTATGGGTTAATAGTAACTAATTGCAAAAAAAAAAATTCAAATATCTTTAGAATTCCGGAAGTCAAAATTCGAAGTTTAGCGACGTATGACGCCGAAACCGGAAGTGATGTCGACATTTTGAAAACAGATTTTTCTTGACAAGAAAAATGTTTATCTAACTGCAAATTTTGATTTCGATCTAATCAAAATTGCAAAAGTTACAAAAAGTGTTAAATTTTAAAATTCAAAAGTCAGCAACAAAAGTAAAAATTTCAAAATTTTAAACTGCTATTATGTAAATCTAAGTTATAAGTAGTAAATAAAAAAAGTCCGAACCAGATTGGATAAAAAAAACGAGCCGTGAGTTAGTAAACAAAAATAAAATTTGTGACATTCTACGTCATTTCCGGTAGAACAAAAATGCGTCATTTTACATTTAAACAACAACGAGCACTAGATTACGTTACAATATCACGCCAGATTGTGTAAGACATTTGCAGTTATGGCTGGGGAGCGTGACCAGAAAGAGACAAAAAAAAAATAGTCATTTCGAAAACAAAGCAGTGCGTTCGATGAACGCACTGCAACTAGAACTGTGAACAGTACTGAGAGTGGCAAACAACCCCTATGGGACCACTTGATACAAGGTCACATGATTTTTTTTAAACACTCAAAACAAACTTTTTTAACAACCATTATAAGCATATGTATGAACAGCTTAGGTCAAGTACATTATTTGACTTGAAAATTATTAAGGTAATTGAAGGTCAAGGTCACTTGATATAGCCTTTTGAATTTTTTTAAAAACTAAAACAGGTACAAAAAAATTGTTGTTGACCATTATAGGCCTATGTGTGGATAGCAAAGGTCAAGAACACCCTACTAGAAAAAATTCAGGGTCATTGAAGGTCAAGGTCATTGTATTTGGCCTTTTGAATTTTCAAAAAAAATCAATCGGGTATTAAAAAAATTTAAATTTGAAAATCAAAATTCTGTTCCCAACAAGTTTTAGATAAAGTAACAAGGTTTCGAAAAACACCAAAATCGGACAAATCGGATAAAAATTAGGGAACTTATTAAAATTTTGCTGAATGTTACCGTTCTGTGATGACACATAAAGTATCACTTCCGGTTTGGATTTTTTATTCTAAAAGGGTTCTAATTATGCCTGATAGTATATATGTATAGCTTTTGTACTGATTTCCTACATACACCGGAAGCTGGGTGACCCAACGCGGTTCTAAAAATCAGGAAGTTCTCACGCAAGAACCGGAAGTGGTAAAAACATTTTTATGATGCGGTTTTATTTCTATAGGCGATTTCTCTATATTCTGTAATTTTCAAAGCGATCGGATAATTAGCAACAAATTTATGCAATTATTCATACTATTATTATTCAATTACTAACTACTGATGCATAAAAATTTTAGTTTTATATATTCATTTTCTATTCCAGTACGTTTCTTATCGTATTTTTCAAACCAAATTTCTATACCATTTTCGAGTTGGGCTAGAGAGCTTCCCAAAAAAAAAAAAAGTCTAATGAAAACAAAGAGTGGCAAATTTCTAATTTGCCACTCAAAAAAATAATCCGAACGAAAACAAAGCGTGACAAATTTTATTTGCCACGCAATAACCATCATACCTCCTCCATACACAACAACTCCATATCAAGTTACTAAAACGAAACTTGTCTTGACTGTAATACTCTTCACCCTCCTTCTTAATATCTTGTTTTAACACCATGGACTCATGTAGTTTGGGTATGTGATCTTGTTTTAACACCGTGGACTTGTATAGTTTGGGTATGTGATATTATTTTAACACCGTGGACTTGTGTAGTTTGGGTATGTGATATTGTTTTAACACCGTGGACTTGTGTAGTTTGGGTATGTGATATTGTTTTAACACCGTGGATCCTAATATGTCAATATTAAAACTAAAATCTTTTTCTACCCAATCAAGATACTGAACCACTGATGGTGTTTCAACTTTCACATCTTTACACAATTCTTCTAGCTCTTTCATTTTCTCAAGTGAAACTAAAATTTGTAAATCGGAATCTTCTGTTAAAGAAGGAAAATTCGTCTCCAGATTCAGTTTGAAATTTTTTAAATCTCCCATAATTTTCTCGTCACTTTCTATCAATTTTGATTCTGATTCTTCAGATTTATTTTTTATGTCTGTCATGATTCTCTCACGGCTAGCCTTTATATCTGCTATAATTTTATCTGTTTCTTTGGTTATTCTGCTACAAGCATCTTCAGTAAAACGCTGGAGTGTCTCTCTGGCTTCTACTAACGCCACATGAGTTTCTTCCAAATCTTTGATTTTATTTTGGATGAATTTCTCTGAGGTTAAAACTAGCTCTGTAGCTTTTCCTTTTACGGTCTACATCTAAATACTCGTGACCGTTGTGGTCTTTTAGAAAACATTTATGACATAAAACACAGTGGCAAGTTAAACAATAGTAGTCTATTGGTCTCTCTCTATTACATGAACAGAGGTGTTTTACCTCGGAAGAAGTTTTGTCTGTTAGCTGTGTTGTAGGTGATGTTGTACCAGTAACTTGTGTTGTAGGTGATGTTGTACTAGTTACTTGTGTTGTAGGTGATGTTGTACTAGTAACTTGTGTTGTAGGTGATGTTGTACTAGTTACTTGTGTTGTAGGTCATGTTGTACTAGTAACCTGTGTTGTAGGTGATGTTGTACCAGTTACTTGTGTTGTAGGTGATGTTGTACTAGTAACTTGTGTTGTAGGTGATGTTGTACTAGTTACTTGTGATGTAGGTGATGTTGTACTAGTTACTTGTGTTGTAGGTGATGTTGTACTAGTAACTTGTGTTGTGGGTGATGTTGTACTAGTTACTTGTGTTGTAGGTGATGTTGTACTAGTTACTTGTGTTGTAGGTGATGTTGTACTAGTAACTTGTGTTGTAGGTGATGTTGTACTAGTTACTTGTGATGTAGGTGATGTTGTACTAGTTACTTGTGTTGTAGGTGAGGTTGTACTAGTAACTTGTGTTGTGGGTGATGTTGTACTAGTTACTTGTGTTGTAGGTGATGTTGTACTAGTTACTTGTGTTGTAGGTGATGTTGTACTAGTAACTTGTGTTGTAGGTGATGTTGTACTAGTTACTTGTGTTGTAGGTGATGTTGTACCAGTTACTTGTGTTGTAGGTGATGTTGTACTAGTTACTTGTGTTGTAGGTGATGTTGTACTAGTAACTTGTGTTGTAGGTGATGTTGTACCAGTAACTTGTGTTGTAGGTGATGTTGTACTAGTTACTTGTGTTGTAGGTGATGTTGTACTAGTTACTTGTGTTGTAGGTGATGTTGTACTAGTAACTTGTGTTGTAGGTGATGTTGTACTAGTTACTTGTGTTGTAGGTGATGTTGTACTAGTTACTTGTGTTGTAGGTGATGTTGTACTAGTTACTTGTGTTGTAGGTGATGTTGTACCAGTTACTTGTGTTGTAGGTTATGTTGTACCAGTTACTTGTGTTGTAGGTGATGTTGTACCAGTTACTTGTGTTGTAGGTGATGTTGTACTAGTTACTTGTGTTGTAGGTGATGTTGTACTAGTTACTTGTGTTGTAGGTGATGTTGTACTAGTAACTTGTGTTGTAGGTGATGTTGTACCAGTAACTTGTGTTGTAGGTGATGTTGTACTAGTTACTTGTGTTGTAGGTGATGTTGTACTAGTTACTTGTGTTGTAGGTGATGTTGTACTAGTTACTTGTGTTGTAGGTGATGTTGTACTAGTTACTTGTGTTGTAGGTGATGTTGTACTAGTTACTTGTGTTGTAGGTGATGTTGTACTAGTAACCTGTGTTGTAGGTGATGTTGTACCAGTTACTTGTGTTGTAGGTGATGTTGTACTAGTAACTTGTGTTGTAGGTGATGTTGTACTAGTTACTTGTGTTGTAGGTGATGTTGTACTAGTTACTTGTGATGTAGGTGATGTTGTACTAGTTACTTGTGTTGTAGGTGATGTTGTACCAGTTACTTGTGTTGTGGGTGATGTTGTACTAGTTACTTGTGTTGTAGGTGATGTTGTACTAGTAACTTGTGTTGTAGGTGATGTTGTACTAGTAACTTGTGTTGTAGGTGATGTTGTACCAGTAACTTGTGTTGTAGGTGATGTTGTACTAGTTACTTGTGTTGTAGGTGATGTTGTACTAGTTACTTGTGTTGTAGGTGATGTTGTACTAGTAACTTGTGTTGTAGGTGATGTTGTACTAGTTACTTGTGTTGTAGGTGATGTTGTACTAGTTACTTGTGTTGTAGGTGATGTTGTACCAGTTACTTGTGTTGTAGGTGATGTTGTACTAGTTACTTGTGTTGTAGGTGATGTTGTACTAGTTACTTGTGTTGTAGATGATGTTGTACCAGTAACTTGTGTTGTAGGTGATGTTGTACCAGTTACTTGTGTTGTAGGTGATGTTGTACTAGTTACTTGTGTTGTAGGTGATGTTGTACTAGTTACTTGTGTTGTAGGTGATGTTGTACTAGTTACTTGTGTTGTAGGTGATGTTGTACTAGTTACTTGTGTTGTAGGTGATGTTGTACCAGTTACTTGTGTTGTAGGTGATGTTGTACTAGTTACTTGTGTTGTAGGTGATGTTGTACTAGTTACTTGTGTTGTAGATGATGTTGTACCAGTAACTTGTGTTGTAGGTGATGTTGTACCAGTTACTTGTGTTGTAGGTGATGTTGTACTAGTTACTTGTGTTGTAGGTGATGTTGTACTAGTTACTTGTGTTGTAGGTGATGTTGTACTAGTAACTTGTGTTGTAGGTGATGTTGTACCAGTAACTTGTGTTGTAGGTGATGTTGTACTAGTTACTTGTGTTGTAAGTGATGTTGTACTAGTTACTTGTGTTGTAGGTGATGTTGTACTAGTAACTTGTGTTGTAGGTGATGTACCACTAACTTGAGATGTTGGAATTAAACTAAAATTTGTCGCAAACTTCTTAGGAACACTTTCAGGAATCTGAATTTCCTGCTGACAGATCGGACAGGGAAATGTCTCCGTTTTAATACCAATGTATCTTTCAATACATTCCAGGCAGAATGTATGTCCACATGTTATAAATTTAGGTGTTTTAAAACCTTCACAACAAATTCGACATTCCGGTGTGTTCCCCTCTAAGGCAGTGGCCATATTGGTTTCTTCTATAGATCACACCAGAGATGTTCTGGTTGAAAATATAAAACTTTAGTCTAGGCTCCTTAGAAATGACTTGTTTTCTTATAGAAACTTAATAACCAATAACTTGTTCTGTCTGTCTCTAGTTGAAATAATAACACGACTATAGTTAGATTTAAGCAATAAACGGTCACCCTATGGCGGTTATGGTCGTATATCAGGACAAAGGTTGGATGGAAAATTAAATGAATGCGCGTTAGCGCATTTATGATTAATTTTCCATCAAACCTTTGTCCTGATATACGACCATAACCGCCATAGGGTGACCGTTTATTGCTTATATTTACGTTTTCAAAACCTGTCACCACGACAAATTCTACTCTTTGCGTGAAAATTTCATATTACCCGTCTATGTTGCTGGAGTTGATCTTGTTGATGGAATAGCCATTTTCTTTTCGCCAGAATATAGTTCGCGGGGGAAAGCTCTCAAAATGTAAGAAAAAACAATGTTTATCTCAATTTTATGTTTTATCTTTATAAGTCAATTCATTTATCAATAAATATAAAACTTTTTGGTATGAATTCCGACTTTAACGATGAAAAGCAACAAAATCATTAAATTTAATGAACGCGGATACAATTGAACAACGGAGAGGTGATTCGGCTAGACCTGACCGCATGTAAACAAGTAGGAAAGTTGAGAAAATGAAAGAAATTATAAAGACCAATCTAGAAGAAGGCCCGCTCCATATGGTGATAGGTGACCACAGTTTACACTCAATTCAGTTAATATTCAGTAACAGTATAGTATTTTGAAACTTAATATTAAACAATCAATAAACCTGCACTTCTAGGCTCTAAAACTGAAGCGAGTAACTAGGTCAAATGGGTCTACGGCTATGGCCAGCACACTCAGGCCTAATTCGATTGAGTTCTATCGCATTTTGCCAATTATTTTTGTATGAGACTTTGAGTATTAGATTGGCTTTGGGTTAGGCTAATGGAAACTTTATTACATATTAGAATTCAACATTAAAATTGGAATTTTACGTTCAAGCGTGAAGATGATCGACGTTAATAGCGCGACGTGCCATGTTTATTTACATTGGTAACCGTGTATTACTACGCTCAATGTTTTGGTGATGAGGCAATGGCAGTTATTGTCTCATAAACGCCACACGTATTAACATTAGTCCAATGGAGAAAAACAATAGCTAATGTAAATATATCAATATAAACTATCAATCTAACACAGAATAAGTTTCCACGAATAATCACGTCACATGTTTAAATTTCCCTGAAATTACTTCACTTCATTAGATTTACAGGTCATTGAAGGTGTAGAAGCTTGTGTTATATCGGTACGATTAACTGAAAAGATACAAAATTACAATAATAAGTAACTATTCAATTAATTTGGCTGTAAACAAGAGACTCTTTAAATAATACAGAATGTAAAAGAAAGCTATTCGAGGAATTGTATTTTCGCTTTTCCAAATAAGGCAATCGATAGAGCGTGTTTGGTTTGGTATATACGTCGTAAGAGCCAAATATGACATGACACTTTACCAAATAAAGAAATTAAGCTCACGTTTTGCTCATTTCCTACTAATTAGACCCCAGGAACTTCAAAACACTACAGAATCCAAATTAATATGCTTAAGTTTTCAGGAAAAAAAGAATTTAAATTTTTTGTCGTTCTGCACCCTGGTGGACAAGAACCCTGGATTAAATAATAGAATAAAATATAATGGATATTTACAATCGACATATAAAAGATAAATATTGTTAATATGACAAAATAATTTTAGTGAATAAATAATGGTCACTTTCTTCATTATTTCTAAATTATCTAGAGTCCAACTCTGAACAGTGTTAAAATCTATAACTAATCTTCCATTTCTTACATTATTGCTTTATACCGTCATACTACTAAACTTTTTGCCTATCTCAGTTTTTTCATAAATTGAGATTTGTGACCATCTCAACTCCTAATCACATGAGGCAAATTGAATTATCTTCCGAGACCCTATTTCAATTTAAAGAGTTAGTATAGAAGAAATTACAAAATTTGCAAATTTAAAACGTGCAATTGGGATCAAAAATCAAGTGTTATACACCATTGGAAAGAATAACTAGACCGGTTTGTAACAGTTCTGCAGCTTTCGGGCTATTTAGAATTTGTTGGCCTCCTGGCTGTCATTTAAGGATAGAATGTAGATTGATTTTGCGATTATTGGGAGAGATGATTTATTCATGATTTAACACGTGACATTTGAGCTTGTTAATAGACTGGCAATCATTAAGGTTTGTGATGTAAAAATATCTGGGCTTAACCACGCCCACAAAGTCCATTGACTTGTTTTGGAAACTTCAACTGGAAATGTCAAAATTTGTGAATTGACCGTTTTATAGGAAAAATTCTCAATTTTTTAAATGCCGATAAACCGAAAGTTTACATTTTGCTATAAAGCTTAATATGTCATTGGATAGAACGTATCACATATGTACAGGTATAAAGATCGCCAAAGGTCAACGTCACAATATACACCTTCGAAGTTTTTATAATTTTTAATCGTAATTAAATCAACATCAAATTAAAAATTCAACAATCAGTTTCCATATAAATTTCGGCAATATTTATAGATTCTATATACATGTCCATCAAAATAACACATATTGACTGATCCTCCGAGACCCTATTTCGATTGAAAGAAAAATACACACATTGATGTAAAATATCTGGGCTTAACCAAGCCCACAAAGTCTAATGACTTGTTTTGATTGGTTGGGATATATTAACTGGAAATGTCAAAATTTGTGTCTTGACCAAAAGATAAGAAATTAACACAATCAGACTTTATGACCTGTTGCATTTATATCTGTTTAATTAGAGTGTAATTTTATTCTTAAACTTTTCGCAATTTTTATTTATACATATTGATTTATATATTGCTTGAAAGCTGGGAATTTGCACATTATAAATCTGTTCGAATTTTGTTTTTAAGTTAAATAGAACTAAATATAAATAAAAATATGAATGTTAAAATCGCTTATTTTCTACTAGGCGTATTTTCATCAGTTTTCGGTCTATAGCTAAAATAAAGATATTGTTAGAAAGCTGATAAAAATCACATCACAATAATGTCAATTAGAATGTTGCCAAGAGTCTTGTTCATGAGATATAACCATCTGAAGATACGAGAAATATGCAAATTACCAATTTTTGGATCCCTATTAATCCAAATGTTCTTTACTAAAATTAGAAATCAAGGTATCATATGAACCTTTAGCCAATGAAGATGATTGTGCAGAAAAATAAAGGATGCATATTAGTAAGTTAGTCCTCTTCGTTCCTTGCGGAGAATAGGGCTGCTACAGACGTTCTCCATCTCACTCTGTTATGAGCTGTTCTTTTTGCTTCATTCCAGGTCTTGCATATCCTTCCTAGCTCTTTCAGTCTTATTCTTTTCAAGCTATGTAAAGGTCGTCCTTGTCTTCTATGCCCTTGGGGATTCCAGTCCAGTGCCTCTCTGGTGAAAAAAAGTTTTGAAAAACTTTGGCAGGACCTGGTCCAAAGACAAATTTGAAATTGAAAAATATGCCACTAGAGGACCTAGATAATTATCCAAATTATATTTTAAAACAAGTCTGAAAAAAATAGGATTAAAAATGGCGGACGAGTAGTATTTTTCCAATAATTTGCATATTTCAAGATGGCGATCAAACGGTTAGGAATTTGCATATACGGCATACATACAAAATGAAGATATTGATGGTACTAATTCTGTTGAATAAAAAAATTGCAAGTTTGTGCAAAAATTTAATCCGAAAATTCCGATTTCTGTGATTTTCTACATTTTTTGGTCATTTTCAGACGTTTCCGGCTAATTTCGGAAAATGTTTTATCGGAATCTTTAATGATAATTTTTTGTCTACTCATCTACCAATTTTTGTGAAAAAATAAGACGTAAATTAAAAAAAAAAACACGTGCTTTTTCATAAATCACGCACAATTAATATAGAACTAAGAACAAAATTTTCAAATATTAAAAAGCGCAATTTTGATCAAAATATAAAGTGTTATACACCATTGGAAAGAATAAATTACGCGTAATAAGGACATAAAAGAAATTTTGACGTATGTAAATTAGGTCATGTGACAGATCTCTTCGAAGTTAAAAAGTGCAATATTCAAATGGCTGTAAAACCGGAAGTTGACATTGCACAACACAAATGAAGACATCAATGGATAGATCTCGACAAGGGCAACAACTTTTGTGCAGGTCACATGGTCACCAAAGGTCAAGGTCACGATATATGAACGTTGGAAAATTAGGCACTGAGTGAAAAAAAAGAACCGGAAATGAAAGGTAAGCTAAATCGAAATTCAAAATTCGGCTAATCGTATTGTAATCGTTCGGATTATTTTATTTTATTTTTTTTTTTTTTGCGATTCTCGGATGAGTTTGCAGACAAACTGGTAAAAGGTACAGAAATTCTAAATAAAACAAAACCGGACAATCTATCTCTGACCGGAAGTGAGAACCGATTTTCAGATTTGAAAACTTCAATGTATTTGTCAACTAACAATTATAGGTTTTATGCGATTAGGTTAAATATTTTACCCACGATTTGCAATTCAATATTCAAGGTTTATCGGCAAAAATTTCAGACCGTGATTTCTCGTTTAATATAAATGGTAAAATTTTGAAACTTTACCAGTTGATAGACGATATGATTACAATTTTTGAAAAAATAATTCGACTTCCGGTTTAGCCACAAATGACGTAATTACGTAACTTCCGGTCTAAAACAGCTAGGTGAAAAGTGAAAACTGTTTTATAAATAACTTGTCAATAGTAATGGATTTGACCTAAATAATTAGGTCAAACTGCCATATCGGCCGCCATTTTGAATTTTCGTTACAATTCCTAGAGCCGAAATTCAGACACTATTGATAGACCGATTTCGATGAAATTAAGCACATACAATGGATCATTATCTACCTTTTCTTGGAGACCGATTTTTACATTTCGTATTTTTTTCGAATTCAAATTCAAATTTCGATTTTTTCAAAATTAGGTCACTTTAACGGCTACGAAAGGTGTGACCCACTTAATCTACGACCTTGAAAATTATATTAGGTCAAGTAATATTCAATATATTGTCTACGAGTAGGTATTTTTTGATTTGGCTTACTTAAAAAAATCATAGCGATAAGTGTACTTAATACAGCAAAAATTGATAATTTTCATATTTTCGCCATCTTTAACCGTTACGGAAATGTGACCTAATTATTCGTTACTTTGAAAACTAGGTCAACTGATATTCAATATATTGTCTAGATGTAGGTCATTGCATATTTAGCCTACATAAAATTTAAAGGCTACCGAATTACGTTCATAATTGTAAGCAATTCTAGTTTATTGATTGCTTCTGTTTAGACTCACTTGTGCTTGCTTGCGTCTGTTTGCACTCACTTGTGCTTGCTTGCTTCTGTTTGCGCCCACTTGTGCTTGCTTGCGTCTGTTTGTGCTGCCCACTTGTGCTTGCTTGCTTCTGTTTGTGCTGCCCACTTGTGCTTGCTTGCTTCTGTTTGTGCTGCCCACTTGTGCTTGCTTGCTCCTGCTTGTGCTGCCCACTTGTGCTTGCTTGCGTCTGTTTGTGCTGCCCACTTGTGCTTGCTTGCTTCTGTTTGTGCTGCCCACTTGTGCCTTTCTTGCTTCTGTTTGTGCTGCCCACTTGTGCTTGCTTGCTCCTGCTTGTGCTGCCCACTTGTGCTTGCTTGCTTCTGTTTGTGCTGCCCACTTGTGCTTGCTTGCTTCTGTTTGTGCTGCTCACTTGTGCTTGCTTGCGTCTGTTTGTGCTGCCCACTTGTGCTTGCTTGCGTCTGTTTGTGCTGCCCACTTGTGCTTGCTTGCTTCTGTTTGTGCTGCCCACTTGTGCTTGCTTGCTCCTGCTTGTGCTGCCCACTTGTGCTTGCTTGCGTCTGTTTGTGCTGCCCACTTGTGCTTGCTTGCGTCTGTTTGTGCCCACTTGTGCTTGCTTGCTTCTGTTTGTGCTGCCCACTTGTGCTCGCTCGCTTCTTCTTGTTCTTTTTTGTAATCTGTGTCCTTTTGGGAATTTTATTTTTTGTTTCGTCATTAGAACATGATTCACTACTACCCCTTTTACTTCCACGACCAGGAATCGCAGTGGTTTTATATTCTATACGTTTAAATTCTACATTTGGACACATTTTGATACGTATATTTTCAAGCTCACACATTGTTTCAGCAGCTTTCATTGCCATAACCGCGTAAAACTTTTTCTGATTTTTATTGTATTTGGATCAGTTAATAAGGCACTATTGAATTTCCAGAAACCCCTGCCTGTTAAAAAATCATTTAGTTTCAGAGTTAGTCCAATACAAGAATGATCTGTTCTATATCCTGAGGTTATATCTATTTTATCTATAAGGCTTAATAATTCAGCAGAAACAAGAAAGAAATCTAATCTCGCTTTTTTGACTGGATTTTGCCTTGACTATGTATATCTGCGATTAGTCGGAAAATAAGATCTGAAGGGATCAATTAAATTATTCGATTGCTTTAAGTCTAGGACAGTTTTTCTCGATTTTGGATTATTAGTGTGTTTATAGTTACAAGAGTCTAGTTCAGAGTCCTGGATTAAATTCCAATCGCCACATATTATAACAAAGTCATCTTCGGAACTTGCAATAGTGTCACTTATATCAGAGAAGAAATCAGGTTCATCCTGATTTGGACCATATATATTGATAAGCAAGAAAGTATATTTTTTGGCTATTTGAAGATTAAGAGCTATCATGTTTCCATTAAAATCTGTTTTTTCATTTAAAACTTCAAATTCGAAATTGTTCTTCATTAAAATTGACACTCCTCTGGAGTTATTTTTACCGAAACTTGAGTATATCTCAAATCCCCATTCTGATCTCACAATGTTATGGATTTCATTTGTGAAATGTGTGTCTTGAATACAACAAATATTTACCTCCTTGTTTTGCAACATATTGAAAACATCCTTTCTTTTACTACTGTCTCTAAGGCCTCTGCAATTAACAGATGTAATTCTTAGCTTATTCATCGTTTACGCTTCCTGCAGATTAATTGGCTCTGTTTTAAGTAGTCTTTAAGAAACTTATCTGGGATAGCATTACTTGGTTGAAGATGGACTAAAAGACCTGAAATGATATATTCATTCACACACTCACACATACTGAAAAAAGGAAATAAAAAAATTAATAAAATTAATAGCGGAGACATTTACAAAATTGACCCAGTGTTTCACATCTTAAATTATTAGTGGGTTAGAGCATAGTTTCAGAGTTGGATTTTTGGACTCCACATCTAAGTCATGACTACCGTATGCAATTTGTAACATTTGTGTCAGTAGCATAAGTCCCATATTTGACGAAATTGTTTATTTTGAGCTCAAAAAGGCTTTTTCAATTGGACAAAGCTTACACCATTCTATAGCATTGAGTTTACATATTAACATACATATTTAGACTAGGTGCATGTATAAGAACTCTCATCTTGGAGTGTTTTTTATATTTTCTCTGGACAGTGGCCTGGTAGTCGAAAACTCATGCCAAGGTTTTTCTAATCTAAAGGTTAAAAAAATCTTCTTACTTACAAAATTAGTGAATGAACTCACTAGTTAGCAATGCTAACATTGCAGAGAATAAGTCATACAACTTATGTAGTAGCTGTCTATTATTAACCAACTGCTAACTTTGCAGAGGGTAAGTCATCTATATAAGGAAGTAAACTTAATTAAGAAAATATATCAGATTAGTACACATAATAAATAAACCACAAACAAGCATATTTAAACAAGTATAGGTATAGAAAATCCCATCCTGGGAGTGTTTCGATATTTTCTCTGGACAATGGCCTGGTAGTCAAAAACTCATGACAATGTTTTTCCAATCTAGATGTTATAAAATCTTCTTACTTACAAAATTAGTGAATGAACTATTGAACTCACTAGTTATGTACTAACTATCTATAAGTAACCAACTGCTAACTTTGCAGAGGGTAAGTCATCTATATCAGGAAGTAAACTTAATTAAGAAAATATATTAGATTAGAGGACATAATAAATAAACCACATTAGAGAAGTATAATGCTCACAATCCTAATAAAGGATGTGCATTATATAGTATTGGTAGGAATGTACTAAGTATTAATGCTGCACTGTATATCAGAATGTAGTTATCACCAAAATTGAGTTTTAATGCATGAAACTACTAATGCTGTACTATATTGAGGTTTTGGGATTTCTGTTCAGTAAAGCCTAGCATATACTTATGCTGCAATGCATATTAAAGTTTGCTTATCACATAGGTTTTGAATACAAATATTGTTATACGAAAAAGCCCAAGATATATTACTGCTACACCACTTATTTAAGTTTGATTGTCATTCAGGCTTAGAATAAAAAAGCATACTAATGCTACTAAGTATAATATACGAGTTTGGTTCTCGCACAAATTGTTGTAAGTGACTTCATAGTATTGAAGTTAGGTGAATTAAACGGGTTTGGGATAATACTAATGGCACACTAATAGTTATTCGTACTTCATTATCTGAAAATCAAGAGGCCTTATTACAAATCTGTGAAATTGATGATCTTAGTCAGATAGCAATTGATAGCTGTGTTGATAATCTATCAAATTTGTTAAGTAGTGTTGTGAGTAAATTTGCACCTGAGTGAAAATCTAGAATAGTTTCAAAAACAAAACACAACTCGGATAAACCATGGTTCACCGAGTCTTGTAAAGTTAAGTTTACTGAATACAAATCTGTCCTCCATAAATACAATAGGAACAAAAATCATGTCAATAGATGTGAGCTTGCCGAAAAGAAAAGTGTTTACAAAAAACTAGAACGCCGTCTTAATTATTTCTATAAACATGAACAGGGAAATTTGTTTAACGTTATTCGTAAATCGAACCCAAAGGTTTTTTATAAGTTATTCAATAAAAGGAAAACGTCAGTAAAATCAAATCTCATTCTCGATGATTTTTATCAACATTTTAACTCTCTTTCATCCCCGTCCCCTGCAAAAAATACTGATGTTGCTGATTTTCTAGAAGACTGTGTTGATAATCTATCAAATTTGTTAAGTAGTGTTGTGAGTAAATTTGCCCCTGAGTGAAAATCAAGAATAGTTTCAAAAACAAAACACAACTCGGATAAACCATGGTTCACCGAGTCTTGTAAAGTTAAGTTTACTGAATACAAATCTGTCCTCCATAAATACAATAGGAACAAAAATCATGTCAATAGATATGAGCTTGCCGAAAAGAAAAGTGTTTACAAAAAACTAGAACGCCGTCTTAATTATTTCTATAAACATGAACAGGGAAATTTGTTTAACGTTATTCGTAAATCGAACCCAAAGGTTTTTTATAAGTTATTCAATAAAAGGAAAACTAAAGGTGACCCAAACAATACTGACAACTATAGAGGAATAACTGTTGTGTCATGCATAGGGAAACTTTTCACTAGTATTCTAAACAGCCGACTCATAAAATTTGATAAAGATGAGCACAAAATTACTGACTGTCAGTTTGGATTTCGGAAAAATTGTTCAACAGTAGACGCAATATTTATGTTACAGTCACTAATAAACAGAACTTTAAAAAAGAAAAAGAGATTATATGTGTGCTTTGTTGATTATAAAAAAGCTTTTGATTTTACTAATCGTTTTAATCTATGTTTTAAACTTATTAAAGAGGGTGTTACAGGGAAAATTTTAACAATAATTAGATCATTATATACAAAAGTTAAGTGTTGTGTTAAATATAATGGAAACTTATCCGAATACTTCAATTGTAATAATGGTCTGTTTCAGGGAGAAGTTCTTTCCCCTTTATTATTCTCATTCTATGTAAACGATTTTGAGTCCCACTTACGCGATGAAAAATGTCCATCCATAAAATTACAAGAGTTAAGTTTGTTTTTATTATTATATGCTGATGATAAAGCACTATTCTCCGAAACACCCGAAGGTCTCCAATATCTCCTGAACTCGCTATCTACTTATACTAAAAAATGGGATTTATCAGTAAATACAAGCAAAACTAAAATCGTAATATTTAGGTCCGGGGGGAAATCAAGATTCAACGAAACATGGGACTTTGAAAATACGAAAATTGATATTGTTAATTGTTTTAATTATTTGGGTATATTATTTAATTTTAATGGGAAATTTCAAGTCACTCAAAAGCATATTGCAGACCAAGGGCGCAAAGCATTATTTCCTCTTTTTAAAGTGTGTGACGATAATTATTTTAATATTGTTACTAAATTGGCAGTGTTTGACACGTATATTGGTAGTATAGTTAATTATGGTTCAGAAATTTGGGGCTTTCACAAAGGAGATGATATTGAAAAATTACACTTGTATTTCCTAAAGAGAATTCTATCAACTCGCTCCACAACAAATACTTGTATGGTTTATTTCGAACTTGGTCGTTACCCCCTGATTATCTATAGAAAAATACGTATCTTTAAATATTGGTTTAAATTGCCTTATACTGAAAACATATTACTTCAATCTGTTTATAAGGACATGCTTATTAATGATGACTCTTGGTTAAAAAATTTAAAAAACGAACTCAGTAGAATCGGCTTAGGTTATATTTGGGATTAATCTTCCATTCATAAGACTGATATTTTCATTATTAAGAACCGACTTTATGACATTTTTAAGCAAGAATGCTATGAAGAAATCTGTAATTCACCAAAGGGAATCATTTATAAACATGTTGTAAATAATTTTAATGTTCAGTTTTACTTAACAAAAAGATTCAAAATTTCGTAAAGAAATTACCAGAATACGTTTATCAAGTCACTCTTTAGAAATAGACAAGGGTAGATTTGATAAACGTAAGCGTGAAGACCGTATTTGTTTATATTGTAATCTTCATGATATTGAAGACGAATTCCATTTTATTCTTACCTGCCCAAAATATAATTCTTTGCGAATATTGTACATAAAAAAATATTATTATACAAAACCTAGTGTTTTTAAACTTATCAAATTATTAAGTGTCCAAAACAATTCTGAATTAATAAATCTCGGTAAATTTCTCTTTTATGCGGTTAAACTACGTGACTCGCTTTGAACCTTTCTTTACCCCGACCTAGACCACGTGTAAAACTTGCTCATTATTTTCTGTTTCATATATATATATTTATTAATATTTTTGCTCTCCTTCAACCCTGTTTGTACATTATGTATATTTTGTAAAATAATGTTGTTTTATGTACCTGATGGGTCATTGACTCAAAGGAATAAAGAATTGAATTGAATTGACTTTGTTGATAATTATATTTAACTTATTAAGCATGTTAATTACTTAGGATACAAAGACTTTGTTGATTTATTATATTTAACTTATTAAGCATCTTAATTACTAGGATATAAAGACTTTGTTGTTCATTATATTTAACTTATTAAGCATCTTAATTACTAGGATATAAAGACTTTGTTGTTCATTATATTTAACTTATTAAGCATGTTAATTACTAGGATATAAAGACTTTGTTGTTCATTATATTTAACTTATTAAGCATCTTAATTACTAGGATATAAAGACTTTGTTGTTCATTATATTTAACTTATTAAGCATGTTAATTACTAGGATATAAAGACTTTGTTGATCATTATATTTAACTTATTAAGCATCTTAATTACTAGGATATAAAGACTTTGTTGATCATTATATTTAACTTATTAAGCATCTTAATTACTAGGATATAAAGACTTTGTTGTTCATTATATTTAACTTATTAAGCATGTTAATTACTAGGATATAAAGACTTTGTTGTTCATTATATTTAACTTATTAAGCATGTTAATTA
>JAUJPP010000004.1:615842-634297 GCA_030562195.1 Nipponacmea schrenckii | reverse complement strand
GGGAAGAATATGATGCAAACCCTGTTTCTATAAGAAATAATTGTCTTAGAACTAAAGAAAATTTTAATAATGCACTAAACTATATAAGTGAAAATAATGTTAATCATCATTATGGAATAAAATCTGATTGTTTGTTTCATCAACTGCCAGGCTTTCATGTTTGCAACCCAGCCTTGCCACCTTGTTTAGGTCATGACCTGTTTGAAGGTGTAGTGAAGTACGACCTAGCCTTATATATTAAAAGATTAATTAAAGTAAATCACTTGTTTGATATAGAAACTCTCAATTCATTAATTACAAATTTTAAGTTTACTGGAATAGATTTGTGCAACAAACCTGTTACCTTTAAAGCAAAATGTGATACAGCAGGTGGGCATGCAGTTCAAACTTGGACACTGTTAAGATTCCTTCCTGTAATACTTTATGATTATGTCCCTGATGTTGAAGATCCAACATGGCAAGCAATCTTGATGTTGAGATTAGTTACAGAATATCTTTGTGCCCCAACCATTTCAATAGGTCAGGTGGCAATACTTCATCATTTAATTGATGAATACATAGAAAAGAGAAAGGAACTTTTTCCAGAAGTCAATTTAAGGCCTAAACATCATTATTTGCATCATTATGCTTCGTTAATTATTCAATTTGGGCCTTTATTAAGGGTTTGGACTATGCGTTTTGAATCAAAGCATACCTATTTTAAAAGATGCATTCGAAGCTCAAAAAATTTCAAAAACGTTACACACACACTCTCAGAAAAACATCAGTTCTTACAATCCTATTATTTAGCTGGAAATCTGTTTCAGCCTAAAATAATTTTAGGCAGCATTGTTGAATTATCTGGTAGTTTACTTAGAGATGAAACAAGAAAAATGATATTTGAGAAGATAGGCTCTTTAATTAATCTTGTAATGTCAAATTCTGTTACCATTATGGGCAACACAATTAAAAAAGGAAACTTTTTAGTACTTGATTGCAGGGAAGAGTATTTAGGTTTTGGGAAAGTGGAGTTGATTATTATGGATTCAGAAAATACTCCTTATTTTCTTTGTGATTATTGCTCAGCGTCCCGATGGAATGGCTTGTATGAAGTAGCTTGCTCCAATAGATTTAAATTTATGTGCCACAATGAAATTTTGGATCTTTTCCCAATTAATTCTTACAATGTAGGAACAACTGATGTTCTTGCTCTAAAACATTATCCATTGATAAGTTATTAATTGGATCTTGCAGTAAATAATTTTAAAATAGCCAAGCCTATAACATGAATCTTTTTATAAGAAAACGTTAAACAATATTCCATTCAAACAAAAAGACTTCTCAAAATAATTCTCTTTAATTTTAAAAACAAACATAAATCTCCAAGTGCCACAAAATTTTCTATTAAAAAAGTTTGTACCCTTTCTAGAAGCATTTACTCTAGTTTAGGTATTTTTTTTTTGTTAATTTCATTTATCTTTTAGTTTAGATATTTTTATATGTATGTAAGTGTATTCTTTGCAGGTTGAGAGTAATTCAGTATCACAAGTACCAGTATCACAAGTACCAGTACCGGTACCAGACTACTTGCAAGTCATATTTAAAGTGGCTCCAATGCTTAATTCAACACAGAGGAGAATGATAGAGGTAAAATTAAAGCAACTTGGAGTTAACTGTAAAGATGATCTTATATTGGTTGAACCTAATGATTTAACTGATGTTATGACAGTTGTGCAATCAAGGAAACTATGTGCAGCCTTAAAAAGCCAACAAAATACAAGTAAGTCAAAGTTTTTATACGCCCACATTATAATGTGGTCGTATATTGTCGTCACCCCTGTCCGTCCGTCGGTCCGTCCGTCCACAATTCCTGACCCATTATCGATAATTTCTCCTAACCCTAGATCTTACAAATGTAATATTCTTGATATTTTAAATATATTTATTTTCTAGGTCAATCATCTCTAGAATATGATTATTTTGAAAACTCGCTTGCTTCAAGAACTACATCAACACCTGAAAGTCAGTCT
Source organism: Nipponacmea schrenckii (assembly GCA_030562195.1). Taxonomy (NCBI): domain Eukaryota; kingdom Metazoa; phylum Mollusca; class Gastropoda; family Lottiidae; genus Nipponacmea; species Nipponacmea schrenckii. The sequence goes on along the minus strand of JAUJPP010000004.1, from coordinate 632,288 downwards.
GATCTTTTTTCAAATACCTCAGACTCAGAAAGTTTAGACAGTTTGGGCACTGGTACCTGCTTGTCAGTTGAGGAAATTGTACCGAAATCTGATTGGTTGAAAAATTATAGCATTCCGTGGCACAAGTTTCCCAACAGACTTCAGTTGAGTTTGATATCAAAGAAACGCCCCCTGGATGTGGACAGGAGGGAAATGATTAGAATTTTAATAGACGACTTGCAGACTGTATGCCGAAAACCTACGGGTAAAGATCTGTCAGTGATTGCTATGAGGATCGTTGAGAAAAACGACATCTCATTTTGCGACATGGCCAATGGTAAGGTCATTGGAACTGGCCATACAAGTTTATTTAAACAATTATGTGAAAGAGTAAATAACATTTATAGAAAAAGAACTGTAAGTTCAACATCATCTGAATCAAATGAAAGTACAGCAAAGCAAAGTAAAAAAATATCCGATTCAGAAAAGTATGGTTGTCTGGAAGCGGCATGGAAGAGTGATGTTACAGATGCTGATCTACTGCAGGTCAAAAAAGAAAAATTAAAGAATGATTATTCTGTTAGAAATCAGGATGTGACTCAAATTGAAACCCTAATGGCAGATACCTATCCGTTGCAGAGAAAACTGATAAATGAAAATCTACCAGTGAACAAAATACAGGAAGAATTTCCATTTCTTTTCACAAAGAAATTTGCTCTGAAACATTTCATGAAACTGACTGGAATAGATTTGGAGAAATGTTATATTCAGGAGTCAAAAACTATGAAAACCAATATTGTTAGTTACATGAGAAGTATTTCTTCCCGATCAGATGAAATTAAAGAGGCTTTAGTGGAATTAGATAAAGAAATAATATTACAGGCTGATAATAAGTATCTTGAGTTTTATGCTGTACCAGTTTTGTTAATGGCTTATTTTAAAGAATCAGACTTTATTGATATTCTCCCGGTAAGTTGTAGAAGCATTGTATCATTTACCTTATTTTTGATTTTTTTATGCTTATTGGGATTTCTCAATTCCTTGTCCATTCATTGATTATAGGAGCTAAAAGTCAATGGGTTAATGGTCCAAAAAAGACCTGATTACTCTGTTGTTATAATTAACCATTCACCAAAAAGATGCATTTTATTTGAACTCTTGTTACTTTGGACTGAGGTGCAATTTGTTATGTGTAAATAGTGATGTATCGTTTAATTGATTGATTTTTCTTAACATTAAAACATATATTGTGTTATTGGACAATCTCTGAATATCTTATAGGAATCAAGTGATACAAAGTATATTGAATCGAAAAGAAGAATTGATAAAGCTCCAATTATTTGTGTTGTTGGTAAGTAATGAAAGTGTTACATTTGTAAGCTTAAGCCAACAGAAAATTTGAATTTGGTGTTGTTTAATCATCAATACATCCAAAATGTATTCTGTAGGTGGTGAAACAGCAAATTATGTCTTTTGATAAAGGTTTGTATGCTGATGTGTTTGAGTCTCCAATAAGTATGATTATGATAAAGTTCTCAGGTTTATAACCATGATAAGGCTTCTTTGAATATTGGTAAAGTACTGAATGAGTTGACTTATAAGAAAAATTATGCCAAATAGAAATGTCAAATTTAGATTTACACATGGTAGAGGGGAATTAAGTAAAGATTACAAAAATTATAAACTTCATTGAATAATTTGTACAATTTTTATTGAGTGGCAAATTAGAAATTTGCCACTCTTTGTTTTCATTAGACTTTTTGCAGTGCGTTCTTCGAACTTTAAACTGTGGTGTAACAATATTACATAATAAATCTTCGCGTATATTTTTTGAACCCATAGAGGTTGTTTGCCACTCTCGGAACTGTTCACAGTTCTAGTTTATCATTATATTCTTTATTTTAGGTAAACTTTATAAGTCACATTTGCTTCATGTCATTTGTGAAGATAAATCAGTTGCCACAGTTAGTAACCTTGATGATGCTTTAATGTTAGCATTCAGCTTATATTATGTACTGAATTTAAGATATTTAAAGACCGCTTCCTTGACGCTGGAATTTATACAAAGGTAAGTTTTTGAGAGTTACTCCGGTACTATTTCAGCTTCCTGTAAAATATTTTGAAATTTGATTTAATTAAAATAACACATTTATATATTTATTTGATAAATTATATTGTGTTATAGCTAATCTTAGCATTCAAGTAATTTAGTTTTTTTCGAATCTGCATTTTTCTGGATGGCAATCATTAAAAAAAGACATTTTCAGCACATTCATTTTACTATTGTTTCCATTTCAGGGTTTTGATTGGAATCAATCCTATTAAGGGTACTAAATCCAGGAAGATTGGGAAAAAAAATAACATTCATCCAAAAGTTTTGGGTTTAGTTAATAGATTACAAGATAGTTAAAAAATTTTCAGAAATCTTTATTTTAATGTTTATAGTTATTTTATACACCTACATAAAAACATTATGTTTATGTCCGTCCATAATTGGCTTGTAAAAGGTACAGTTTTCATCAGATTTGAATGAAATTTGTTGAGATGCTGGACAAGTTTGTTATTGAAGATTTTTTTCGATGACAGTTTTTAGTTATTGCCCTTGACAGTGAAAATGTGTCAAAATTAGCTTGTGAACATGATAGAGACTTGTTTCATTTGATTTGAATCAAATTTGTTGGAGTTGGTCCAAATAATGTTAGTTTCAGCTTGTGTCGAAACAGAAAATATACTTTAGAGTGGGGTTTCTAGATAGGCAACCGTTAATTTTTTTTTTTATTTTGCAGTTAAATATAACATTTTATGTACTGTTAGTACATTTAAGGCAAGCTTATGTTCATTTATTAATTTATACTTTTTATACGCCCACATAAATATGTGGAGGGATATTGTTGTCACCCTGTCCATCGGTCTATCAAAATTTGTTGTGGGCATAATAAGAGCTACAATTTTCAATGGATTTTTAAGAAACTTGGTATGAGCATTAGAATTAATGCGTTGGCAGTCAAGTTTGAATTTTACAATTGTTCAATGAACGTTTTGTATTTTTAGTTATTGCCCTGAACTAAAATCACATCAAAATTTTATTGTGGGTGCAATAGAAGCTACAATTCTGTTTGGAACTTGGTTTGAACATTGGAATTAATAGACAGTGGTCAAGTTCAAATTTGACAATTTCGATAATATTTGAACAGTTATTGCCTTTGACTTTGTAAAATCGCATTAAAAAAATTGTTGATACAATAGAAGCTACAATTATTTATGACAATGGCTTTTGAAGAAACTTGTGAGCATTGGAATAAATCATTTGTACATATAGATGCTATAAATCAAAGGAAAAGCTATAACATTGCATATGTGTTTGTGTATGTTAACTTGCCTGGCAAACTATCTTTTAAATTCTTACTAAATTGTGTATTTTCTGTATTGAAGCTATATTATTATCTTAATACTCAGAGATAAAGACAGTCCTTGTACAGAACAAAAATAAATTTCAATTCATCTATAGCTCATGTTAAGGATTAATGATTTTTTTCTTTTGTTTGTATAAATAAAGTTTTGTTTTAACTAGAGGAGTACTTGTATTATCTAGATGATTCAGTTTGTGAGTTAAATAATGCATAAGAATTTGTTCATAGTGCATAGTTAATAAAAATATTGTTATCTCACATGTCACTGGACTCTTTTTTTTTTTGTATTTTTACTATAAACTGACTGGCAGAAAGTTACCAGTGCTTTTACTGTAATTTTACTTAAATTTATGTCGTTTTACAAAGCTAGTGAATTTACATATACAGTAATTTAACATAACACTCATTTTACTACTTAGTTAAATTACATATTATGTATTTTTCTTGTGGTAAAAATTCTTTCTGAAAAATAAAATTACATTCAATGTAAAACTACAGTCATTATACTGGCAACTTTCTGCCAGTCAGTTTATAGTAAAAATACAGAAATAATTTTAACAGTGCATTTGTCAGATTCGGTTAACAATCCTTTGTTGTTTAAATCAGCGCGGAATTCTGTGTCTTGTAAAATTTATATTTTTAGGTTCTTACCCAAGTGGTATCGTTATGTTGTAGAGTATAAGTTAAGGTTAGGTTCTTACCCAACTGGTATCGTTATGTTGTAGAGTATAAGTTAAGGTTAGGTTCTTACCCAAGTGGTATTGTTATGTTGTAGGGTATAAGTTAAGGTTAGGTTCTTACCCAGGTGGTATCGTTATGTTGTAGAGTATAAGTTAAGATTAGGTTCTTACCCAGGTGGTATTGTTATGTTGTAGAGTATAAGTTAAGATTAGGTTCTTACCCAGGTGGTATCGTTATGTTGTAGAGTATAAGTTAAGATTAGGTTCTTAGCCAGGTGGTATCGTTATGTTGTAGGGTATAAGTTAAGATTAGGTTCTTACCCAGGTGGTATCGTTATGTTGTAGAGTATAAGTTAAGGTTAGGTTCTTACCCAGGTGGTATCGTTATTTTGTAGAGTATAAGTTAAGGTTAGGTTCTTACCCAGGTGGTATCGTTATGTTGTAGAGTATAAGTTAAGGTTAGGTTCTTACCCAAGTGGTATTGTTATGTTGTAGAGTATAAGTTAAGATTAGGTTCTTACCCAAGTGGTATCGTTATGTTGTAGAGTATAAGTTAAGGTTAGGTTCTTACCCAGGTGGTATCGTTATGTTGTAGGGTATAAGTCAAGGTTAGGTTCTTACCCAGGTGATATCGTTATGTTGTAGAGTATAAGTTAAGGTTAGGTTCTTACCCAGGTGATATCGTTATGTTGTAGAGTATAAGTTAAGGTTAGGTTCTTACCCAGGTGGTATCGTTATGTTGTAGAGTATAAGTTAAGGTTAGGTTCTTACCCAGGTGATATTGTTATGTTGTAGGGTATAAGTTAAGATTAGGTTCTTACCCAGGTGATATCGTTATGTTGTAGAGTATAAGTTAAGATTAGGTTCTTACCCAGGTGGTATTGTTATGTTGTAGGGTATAAGTTAAGATTAGGTTCTTACCCTGGTGGTATTGTTATGTTGTAGGGTATAAGTCAAGGTTAGGTTCTTACCCAGGTGATATCGTTATGTTGTAGAGTATAAGTTAAGGTTAGGTTCTTACCCAGGTGGTATCGTTATTTTGTAGAGTATAAGTTAAGGTTAGGTTCTTACCCAGGTGGTATCGTTATGTTGTAGAGTATAAGTTAAGATTAGGTTCTTACCCAGGTGGTATCGTTATGTTGTAGAGTATAAGTTAAGATTAGGTTCTTACCCAGGTGTATCGTTATGTTGTAGAGTATAAGTTAAGGTTAGGTTCTTACCCAGGGGGTATTGTTATGTTGTAGGTATAAGTTAAGATTAGGTTCTTACCCAGGGGGTTTTGTTATGTTGTAGAGTATAAGTTAAGATTAGGTTCTTACCCAGGTGGTATGTTATGTTGTAGGTATAAGTTAAGATTAGGTTCTTACCCGGTGGTATTGTTATGTTGTAGGTATAATTTAAGTTAGGTTCTTACCCAGGTGATTTTGTTATGTTGTAGAGTATAAGTTAAGTTAGGTTCTTACCCAGGTGTATCGTTATGTTGTAGAGTATAAGTTAAGATTAGGTTCTTACCCAGGTGGTTTTGTTATGTTGTAGAGTATAAGTTAAGATTAGGTTCTTCCCCAAAGTGGTATCGTTATGTTGTAGAGTATAAGTTAAGATTAGGTTCTTACCCAGGTGGTATCGTTATTTTGTAGAGTATAATTTAAAGGGTTAGGTTCTTACCCAGGTGGTATGTTATGTTGTAGGTATAAGTTAAGTTAGGTTCTTACCCAGGGGGTATCGTTATGTTGTAGAGTATAAGTTAAGATTAGGTTCTTACCCAGGTGGTATCGTTATGTTGTAGAGATAAGTTAAGTTAGGTTCTTACCCAGGTGTATCGTTATGTTGTAGAGTATAAGTTAAGTTAGGTTCTTACCCAGGTGTATGTTATGTTGTAGGGTATAAGTAAGGGTTAGGTTCTTACCCAGGTGGTATGTTATGTTGTAGAGTATAAGTTAAGATTAGGTTCTTACCCAGGTGGTTTTGTTATGTTGTAGAGTATAAGTTAAGATTAGGTTCTTACCCAGGTGGTATGTTATGTTGTAGAGTATAAGTTAAGTTAGGTTCTTACCCAGGGGGTTTTGTTATGTTGTAGAGTATAAGTTAAGATTAGGTTCTTACCCAGGTGTATCGTTATGTTGTAGAGTATAAGTTAAGATTAGGTTCTTACCCAGGTGGTATCGTTATGTTGTAGAGTATAAGTTAAGATTAGGTTCTTACCCAGGTGGTATGTTATGTTGTAGGTATAAGTTAAGTTAGGTTCTTACCCAGGGGGTATTGTTATGTTGTAGGGTATAAGTTAAGGTTAGGTTCTTACCCAGGTGGTATCGTTATGTTGTAGAGTATAAGTTAAGGTTAGGTTATGTATTATATTTCTCAATATATATTAAATAAATCACTTTACTCTCACTTGATTGAATCTCTGTTTTTTACATGTCATGTTCAACTCTTTACAAATCAATTAGGGCTTTGATGCAAGTCTCCTTCTTATTATCAGGGAGAGAGTATAGAAAAATGACTGTCTTTTCAAGGTATTTACCTTTCTAACCTGTTAATTTTTTTTATTAAGAAAAACTTCGCTAATTTCAATCGTTATTAGGGGTTAAGTGCTGTAAAATACAATTGATGAACGTGAATATGGTCGTCCATGGAATGGTATGGGCGGACAAGAGGATATGGTTCTATAAAACAGTCCTGTTATCTTTTTTTTTTTTTAACAATATTCATTCACAAGTTACAAATTATACATACATATATAAAGACTATGGTATCAGAAACAAGTCGAGACTTATATTAATCTGTTACCATATACCGGTAATACAATTACAATTCATAAATACAATATTATATAAGAGATAAGAATGTTAGATCAGATCAGGTAAGCCTCAGTTGAACGGACGATTTGTATCAGGTAACTTTCAATACGACGAACGATAGATTAGGTAGCCCTCAAAAGAACAAACAATTGACCAGGTAAGCCTCAATAGGACGAACGATAATAGATCAGGTGAGCCTCAATAGGACGAACAATAATAGATCAGGTAAGCCTCAATAGGACGAACAATAATAGATCAGGTGAGTCTCAATAGGTCGAACAATAATATACCAGGTGAGCCTCAATAGGACGAACGATAATATATCAAGTGAGCCTCAATAGGACGAACGATAATAGATCAGGTGAGCCTCAATAGGACGAACGATAATAGATCAGGTGAGCCTCAAAAGGACGAACAATAATATATCAGGTAAGCCTCAATAGGAGAAACGATAATAGATCAGGTCAGCCTCAATAGGACGAATGATAATAGATCAGGTCAGCCTCAATAAGACGAACAATAATAGATTAGGTAAATGAAATGAAATGAAATGTATTAAAGTGCCTCAGCACCAAAACGGGCTATATAGCACCTGAATACGATTTAAAAACAAAACAAAAATTACAACTAGAAAGTCAGTACATTTGAAATAAAAAATCATCACATAAACCCCAAAAAGGGCGACAAAACCATGCTTAGTCTGTTTTAAAAACGCGAAACCTTCTCATAAAGTGAAGGTTGTGCAAACAGCTGAAACAAATATCTAGCACGGTAGTGCTGCGATCTTATAGGTTTGAGATACGTGCACTCAATCAGAATGTGTTTCACTGTCAGGCGAACCTGGTAGAGCTCACAGACTGGTTGAGGCTTTCGCTTGAGCAGGTAACAGTTGGTAAGGTGAGTATGTCCAAGACGAGAGCGACACAAAACAACTTCATTTCTCCTGTTGGCACAATAAGAGGATGGCCAGTCCCCCAAGACAGGTTTAATAGCATGAAGTTTGTTTGTATCTGCAGCATCCCATTTTTGCTGCCATCGTTGCAAAATAAAAGTCCTTATCACCGTCGGTGTAAGGCAAGGAAAAGGGGGAGACAGGCAGTGACAAAGCAGTCTTAGCCGCCGCATCTGCCTTGTCCATGTCCTTTTTCGGCCCAGAGAGCTTGTAAATATCCAAGCTGGATGTTATGATTAGCTTGTAATGCGGACAAAGAATCAGAATAGAATATACATTTTTGTAATGATGATGAGGACTGAAAGAACTTGAGTGCCTGTAAAATGGCAACGAGTTCTGCAGTAAAAATAGAGGCTGCTGGTGGAAGAGATACAGACAGGACTTCAGATGGCGTCACGGTAGCGGCTGCTACTTTATCTGTATAAAAAGGAGCATAATCCCCATATTTAGACCTTAATTCGAAAAATTAAAGACGATAGAGCTTGTCTGTGATTTCTTAATGCTCGAGTCTATCTGAAGTGGAGCAATTGACCACGGTGGAGTTGTGTTCATTATGAAGTCCGCAATACTGTCGTGTCTGATACAAGCCTCGTATAAATGCTCAAAATAAGAACTAAATACGGGGCGGTGAGCCGGATGGTATGGCAAAGATGCTATTTTAATAGCACACTGCAGTGAAAGTCTGAGAGACAATGAGAGTTCGTTAGCCTCGACGTACCGACTTTCAACTGTAGTTGTGCGAAAAGCTCCTAAACTGATTCTAAGTCCTTGGTTATGCATGGTGTCAAGCTCTTTGAGGTAGGATGGACGAGCTGGACCATACACCTGGCACCCATAATCGAGCTTGGATCAAACCAAAGCTCGATATTAACGGAGGAGGACCTTACGGTGTTGGATAAGACTCTCAGTATGTTGAGAGCTTTCAGACATTTGAGGATTTTAATGTGTGGACGAAGAGATAGCTTGCTGTCAAAGGTCAGACCAAGAAATTTTAATTCCTGAACAATCGAAATCCATTGTCAGTTGCCCATTGCTGTAGATTGTTTAAGTCATTAACATACATCAACCCCCCGTCTAAGGCACGACGTGGTGGAATTTATTTTGATGGAAAAAAGGGTAACGGATAATCTGAGGAACTCCATTATCCTGAGGAAAAGAGTCGGATAAAATGGAGCCAAGTCGTACCTTAAACGTCCTATCATGTAGGAAATTGGAGATAAATAATGTGCAGACAGGTTATTTATGCGCTATGCATATATTGCAGACAGGTTGGAGATATACTGCAGGCAAGCTATTTGGTTGGAGTTATAAGCTTGGGCTTGCTGTTGTAGGTTTTCTTTGCTACTAGGCTAGTAGGTCTATGACGTATTGGATATTGGACTCTTCTTCTATTCCCAAGACACAATGAATTAAAGGCACGTTAAAATATATAACAAATCCTACTTTATTTTCATCAAACACAAATGGCACTCTACTGTATCAAAAGATCTACCTCAGACCTTTCTCTTCCCAGTCAACCGTCCTTTTCCCTTGCCAAAGAGTGAATGAGTCGAAAGATGCCCTCTCATAGTTTAGTACCTATATTTATATTATCTATCCAGATGTTCCTAATTAAGGATATCTGTTAGAACTTGTCCCTTAATACTAAAGTAATTTACCCACACATGGTTTTACTTTTCAAGTGCCCGATAGGTGACGATAAAAGATGTAAGCCTGTTGTCCCTTAATACTAAAGTAATTTACCCACACATGGTATTACGTTTCAAGTACCCGATAGGTGACGATAAAAGATGTAAGATCTTTTCCTATGAAATAAATAGACATCTTACCAGATGTACCTCAATACTTAATTAATGAGCCAACCCATGGTTTTAACTTTTCAAGTATTAGAAGTGTGACACTAATGACATAAGATTCACAACGAATCTGTTTTATATAAACCTCTTCCCAGCTGTGTGAAATTAACTAAAAGCGAGTCTTTTGATTCAGTAGAGATTAACAATAATTCATCAATTATAACAATGCTACATATGTCCCATCCTATGGGTAGAAAATACATGCATATGATTTTCTTGAACAATATAAAAAAAATGAATGAACATGCCAAAAAAAAAAAAAAAATAAGAAAAAAAAAGGGGGGGAACAAACAAGGACAAAACAAAAAATAAACAAAAAATATATATATACATAATTCGAATGACTAATAAAGAGGCTAATAAACAGATGTGGTATAGCATCACTGCAAACAAGAAAAATGCAATAATATCGGTATAGATCCTACGAAAAAGATAGGTCACATATGATGATGTATCGCGTTAATCACCTATTTTCCAAATACAAAGACACACATGATGATATTCGCGTTCATCACCTATTTTCCAAAAACAAGACACACATGATGATATTCGCGTTCATCACCTATTTTCCAAAAACAAAGACACACATGATGATATTCGCGTTCATCACCTATTTTCCAAAAACAAAGACACACATGATGATATTCGCGTTCATCACCTATTTTCCAAAAACAAAGACACACATGATGATATTCGCGTTCATCACCTATTTTCCAAAAACAAGGACACACATGATGATATTCGCGATCATCACCTATTTTCCAAAAACAAAGACACATATGATGATATTCGCGATCATCACCTATTTTTCCAAAAACAAAGACACACATTATGATAATCGCGATCATCACCTATGTTCCAAATGAAGAACGGTTGGTGATGGTGGTTTCCTCTAGAATGGTTGAAATGGTTGTGGATTAAGCTATGAGTTCGATGGTTCTGGTAAACATTGGGGCACGGTAGTTGTCGTCGTCATCAGGGTCGGCGATGGGGTTTCGTTGTGGTAGGCGTGGTGGCAGATTGTCGGCGGAAGCTCTCTGTCGCTTTTTAGGAACTGGAACTACGGCAGAATAAGTCGTTCCCCTAAGGGTATGTTTTTTGATGACTGCACCATTTGCCTATTTAGATATGCCAATTTACGAGGTCTGATACATTTGGTATAGAAGAAATAAGAACAAAAGGAGAGGACGAGTAGGGCGACAAGGGAGAATAGAAAATAATAGAGCCAATGAGCTTTCAGAGTGAAGGGATTAGACATCATGGGATTCGAATATTTTATGTCCTGAATTTCAGACAATAAGTGGTGAATACTTTTATCTTGGATAGTGAGTTTGGGGAGAGATTTAAGGAGGGTTGTGCTGGAAATAGTGGTAGAATTAGGGAAGTTTTTGAGGGTGAGATTGAACAAATATTGAGATAGATCAAGCAACTTATTGTTAGATTGGCGAATTTGATAGCGACTTTCCACCTGTAAATAATGTGGTATGGAAAAGGCAGGATTATGACCGGAACAACCGACTGGCATCTTGATGATATTTACACCTTGCGAAATAGCGATATTATTCATCAGGTTTTTAGAGGGATCGAAACAGACAAGATCTAAGGACGTTTGAATGGGACTGAAAAGGAGCCAATTTCGTTTTGTTAAAGCCATTGCAGACAAGTTATTTATGCGCTATGCATATATTGCAGACAGGTTGGAGATATACTGCAGGCAAGCTATTTGGTTGGAGTTATAAGCTTGGGCTTGCTGTTGTAGGTTTTCTTTGCTACTAGGCTAGTAGGTCTATGACGTATTGGATATTGGACTCTTCTTCTATTCCCAAGACACAATGAATTAAAGGCACGTTAAAATATATAACAAATCCTACTTTATTTTCATCAAACACAAATGGCACTCTACTGTATCAAAAGATCTACCTCAGACCTTTCTCTTCCCAGTCAACCGTCCTTTTCCCTTGCCAAAGAGTGAATGAGTCGAAAGATGCCCTCTCATAGTTTAGTACCTATATTTATATTATCTATCCAGATGTTCCTAATTAAGGATATCTGTTAGAACTTGTCCCTTAATACTAAAGTAATTTACCCACACATGGTTTTACTTTTCAAGTGCCCGATAGGTGACGATAAAAGATGTAAGCCTGTTGTCCCTTAATACTAAAGTAATTTACCCACACATGGTATTACGTTTCAAGTACCCGATAGGTGACGATAAAAGATGTAAGATCTTTTCCTATGAAATAAATAGACATCTTACCAGATGTACCTCAATACTTAATTAATGAGCCAACCCATGGTTTTAACTTTTCAAGTATTAGAAGTGTGACACTAATGACATAAGATTCACAACGAATCTGTTTTATATAAACCTCTTCCCAGCTGTGTGAAATTAACTAAAAGCGAGTCTTTTGATTCAGTAGAGATTAACAATAATTCATCAATTATAACAATGCTACATATGTCCCATCCTATGGGTAGAAAATACATGCATATGATTTTCTTGAACAATATAAAAAAAATGAATGAACATCCCAAAAAAAAAAAAAAATAAGAAAAAAAAAGGGGGGGAACAAACAAGGACAAAACAAAAAATAAACAAAAAATATATATATACATAATTCGAATGACTAATAAAGAGGCTAATAAACAGATGTGGTATAGCATGCACATGCAAACGTGTGGACAGAAAAATGTCAATAATATCTAGGTATAGAGTCCTACTGCTGAAAAAGAAGGTAAACACATATGATGATGTTCGCGTTAATCACCTATTTTCCAAATACAAAGACACACATGATGATATTCGCGTTCATCACCTATTTTCCAAAAACAAGGACACACATGATGATATTCGCGTTCATCACCTATTTTCCAAAAACAAAGACACACATGATGATATTCGCGTTCATCACCTATTTTCCAAAAACAAAGACACACATGATGATATTCGCGTTCATCACCTATTTTCCAAAAACAAAGACACACATGATGATATTCGCGTTCATCACCTATTTTCCAAAAACAAAGACACACATGATGATATTCGCGTTCATCACCTATTTTCCAAAAACAAAGACACACATGATGATATTCGCGTTCATCACCTATTTTCCAAAAACAAGGACACACATGATGATATTCGCGATCATCACCTATTTTCCAAAAACAAAGACACATATGATGATATTCGCGATCATCACCTTTTTTTTCCAAAAACAAAGACACACATTATGATAATCGCGATCATCACCTATGTTCCAAATGAAGAACGGTTGGTGATGGTGGTTTCCTCTAGAATGGTTGAAATGGTTGTGGATTAAGCTATGAGTTCGATGGTTCTGGTAAACATTGGGGCACGGTAGTTGTCGTCGTCATCAGGGTCGGCGATGGGGTTTCGTTGTGGTAGGCGTGGTGGCAGATTGTCGGCGGAAGCTCTCTGTCGCTTTTTAGGAACTGGAACTACGGCAGAATAAGTCGTTCCCCTAAGGGTATGTTTTTTGATGACTGCACCATTTGCCTGTTTAGATATGCCAATTTACGAGGTCTGATACATTTGGTATAGAAGAAATAAGAACAAAAGGAGAGGACGAGTAGGGCGACAAGGGAGAATAGAAAATAATAGAGCCAATGAGCTTTCAGAGTGAAGGGATTAGACATCATGGGATTCGAATATTTTATGTCCTGAATTTCAGACAATAAGTGGTGAATACTTTTATCTTGGATAGTGAGTTTGGGGAGAGATTTAAGGAGGGTTGTGCTGGAAATAGTGGTAGAATTAGGGAAGTTTTTGAGGGTGAGATTGAACAAATATTGAGATAGATCAAGCAACTTATTGTTAGATTGGCGAATTTGATAGCGACTTTCCACCTGTAAATAATGTGGTATGGAAAAGGCAGGATTATGACCGGAACAACCGACTGGCATCTTGATGATATTTACACCTTGCGAAATAGCGATATTATTCATCAGGTTTTTAGAGGGATCGAAACAGACAAGATCTAAGGACGTTTGAATGGGACTGAAAAGGAGCCAATTTCGTTTTGTTAAAGCCATTGCAGACAAGTTATTTATGCGCTATGCATATATTGCAGACAGGTTGGAGATATACTGCAGGCAAGCTATTTGGTTGGAGTTATAAGCTTGGGCTTGCTGTTGTAGGTTTTCTTTGCTACTAGGCTAGTAGGTCTATGACGTATTGGATATTGGACTCTTCTTCTATTCCCAAGACACAATGAATTAAAGGCACGTTAAAATATATAACAAATCCTACTTTATTTTCATCAAACACAAATGGCACTCTACTGTATCAAAAGATCTACCTCAGACCTTTCTCTTCCCAGTCAACCGTCCTTTTCCCTTGCCAAAGAGTGAATGAGTCGAAAGATGCCCTCTCATAGTTTAGTACCTATATTTATATTATCTATCCAGATGTTCCTAATTAAGGATATCTGTTAGAACTTGTCCCCCTTTAAAACTAAAGTAATTTACCCACACATGGTTTTACTTTTCAAGTGCCCGATAGGTGACGATAAAAGATGTAAGCCTGTTGTCCCTTAATACTAAAGTAATTTACCCACACATGGTATTACGTTTTAAGTACCCGATAGGTGACGATAAAAGATGTAAGATCTTTTCCTATGAAATAAATAGACATCTTACCAGATGTACCTCAATACTTAATTAATGAGCCAACCCATGGTTTTAACTTTTCAAGTATTAGAAGTGTGACACTAATGACATAAGATTCACAACGAATCTGTTTTATATAAACCTCTTCCCAGCTGTGTGAAATTAACTAAAAGCGAGTCTTTTGATTCAGTAGAGATTAACAATAATTCATCAATTATAACAATGCTACATATGTACAATCCTATGGGTAGAAAATACATGCATATGATTTTCTTGAACAATATAAAAAAAATGAATGAACATGCCAAAAAAAATAAAAATAAGAAAAAAAAAGGGGGGGGGGAACAAACAAGGACAAAACAAAAAATAAACAAAAAATATATATATACATAATTCGAATGACTAATAAAGAGGCTAATAAACAGAGGTGGTATAGCATGCACATGCAAACGTGTGGACAGAAAAATGTCAATAATATCTAGGTATAGAGTCCTACTGCTGAAAAAGAAGGTAAACACATATGATGATGTTCGCGTTAATCACCTATTTTCCAAATACAAAGACACACATGATGATATTCGCGTTCATCACCTATTTTCCAAAAACAAGGACACACATGATGATATTCGCGTTCATCACCTATTTTCCAAAAACAAAGACACACATGATGATATTCGCGTTCATCACCTATTTTCCAAAAACAAGGACACACATGATGATATTCGCGTTCATCACCTATTTTCCAAAAACAAAGACACACATGATGATATTCGCGTTCATCACCTATTTTCCAAAAACAAGGACACACATGATGATATTCGCGTTCATCACCTATTTTCCAAAAACAAAGACACACATGATGATATTCGCGTTCATCACCTATTTTCCAAAAACAAGGACACACATGATGATATTCGCGATTATCACCTATTTTCCAAAAACAAAGACACATATCGTCGGTGGGATTCTGAAACCTCGTAAGTCGAGATTTTCGTAAAATCACTTTTTAGGTTTATTTTCAAGAGAATTGTACAGGCCATCTTCTGTCAAAATATCGTACAGCTGAGCCAATTAGATTTCATTTTATAGTCATATGATGAAATGTCGTATTTCTGTTGGTGGTTAAACATGGAATTCTAAAATATCGTATGTCTAAGTCAAGTGTCACCAGTGCGTGGCCTACGTTATCTACAATGCTATTATAGTGATTTTGAAGGTATGTTGAAATTATATTATAAAATAAATCATAATAAATGTAATCAATTACATTATGGTTGGTTTGAGTTGTTATTTCACCTAAAAACATTCAAAGAATACACAGCATAGCTTAATTTGAAAGGACATAGATAGAGGTAATTGTGATTTTAGGCAATTCTGAAAGATATAGGTAATTCGTTCATGTATAAGTGATTGATTCTATATCTCAAAATTAGCGTTATAATCGTGAATAAAGCAAATTCGTTCTCTCACATACAAAATAAGCTGATTTTTTACACAAAATCAAGATATACGAGGATTTGTAAATTTCAAACATTTTCGTGATTTTCTCCCATTTAACAGACATACGACAATTTTGAATTTCATTTTATTTGTTTTAGGTATTGATTACGGAACTAATTATGCCAAAAATACCCCTCATTAGTTCCCGTGGCAAATTTTTGGTTCAACTTGCACAACAGAGAAATCAAGAGCATGCTCCTTCTGCTGGTACCACTCAACTCCTACCCAATAACCAATCTGCTAACATTGAAGTTTCTGCTACTGTTAGTGGCAATGACGGAAGCACCCTGCTCTTATCCAATTATACACCTGCTACTGAAGGGAGCACTGAGTCATTAACCATTGATGAACCTGATAAAGATGAAAGTAGTTCTGAAATAGATATTGGTATACTGGCAGAACTTATCAACCCCCAGAGTGAACCTCATAGCCCTGAGAGAATTGAAGAAATTGCTTCAACCGATATAGATGACATTTTGAATTTGTCTTCCAACGTCAGACATCCGAGTACAGATGAAAGCATGGATCTCGATGATGAGGTTAGAGTAGTATATGAGCTTATAGATATCCGGCACCTCTCCGCTTCGCTCCGCTTCGCTCCGCTCCGCTCCGAGCTACCGGATATCTATAAGCTCATATACT
>JAUJPP010000004.1:578507-615342 GCA_030562195.1 Nipponacmea schrenckii | reverse complement strand
GCCAACACGATACAAGAGACCTCTCAGTACACGACATACTCGATACAAGAGACCTCTTGATACAAGAGGCTTTCGATACAAGACCTACTGAAAAACTTAGGCGATGATCCATTCTCTCTATATTTCTCCAGTAAAGGTCAGAAGAAAACCGTCTTATTACAACAACATAATACCCTCGCCATTAGTAACCCTGCAATAAGATAACTGTACTCAATGAACTTCAGTTTTGGATGAGCAAAATACAAATATCTTGATATTTTCAAGATCAGGGGCAATAACTTATATTAAATATTTTTTGATTGGTCTGATTTTCGTTAGGGTTCATCCTTGGTTTATAACAAAAACTCACATTAAATTTGTCGAAATTCATGTAAAAAGTAAATCTCTATCGTGTCCACAAAGATTTCAAGAACAAACGATAGAAATTTTTTTCTCGATTGGTTTAAATTTCAAGAGGGTTCATCCTAGGCTTATAATCAGATCAGAACAACAAGCTTCATTCTAATCACTTCAACTTTGACGACCATTCATCATTCGATCTTATCCCAGCCCCCATTGAGCCCTTTGAACAGCTTTATAGACGATGAAATTCTGTCAACCTATTGACCCCCAAAGGTACTAAACAAAAAAGCATTTAAAACTAAATATTCCCCATTCGGCTTCTCAACTTTACAACTACAACTCCTAACCGTGTCTGTAGTTATGGAAACAAGTTCGTTGTCTGCTCACTGTATGGTTGATGATGAACAAAAACTCTAAAACTCTGTGATAGTAAGATCATAATCTTATCGTAATTATCTTGTCTTGGGTTCCATTGATAAATCACTATTAACGTCATGTTTGAGTCCTGAGTTTTGTTTTAACCACTGCAGTCAGAAAGGGAAAGAGAATTGGTGTTAATGGATGTCAAGGTATACCTGATATACATACACAGACTGGGCAATCTTTTTACAATCCCTTTAAAACCTACATCTCTGATAAGGAAGGTTTGAAATAGGTATTACGTGCAGTATGTAAGATGATTTAATATACAGGTATTCATTATTGTCCTAAATCATACACTGTAACGACAAGATTACAAGATTTCATTGTTAGAATATACGCAGTTATATTTATAAGTGTACAGGCTTGTTTATCATGTAAGAAATATTACCCTATAGAAACTATGTAATTGATATTGAGGTATATGTAATATACCCTAACAAAATAATTAACACAGTGCTGAGAGAATCTAATTTACTGACAAATCAGACCAACCATAATATTTGAAAGACTAAATTACAGTGACTGTTCCATTAACGAGATTATTAACGTTACTTGATTGTAATTAAAGATTCCTACGGGATTGGTAATGCTTGATGTCAAGGGTCAAGGGTCAAGGGTCAAGGTATAGCTGATATTGCGGGTGTGATATTTTAGAATTTGGCATTTACATCATATATATACTGTATATATATATTAGATAATTCCATTAGATCACTAAATGATTACATTTCTTGGCACCTCGAGTCAAACAATCTTCTTACCTCCAATGTGGATTTCGGTCTCAAAGGAGCACTCTTGATCATCTCGTTAGATTTGAATCGTTCGTCATGGACGCCTTCATCCAAAATCACCATTTAGTAGCCATATTTTTTTATTTGGAGAAGGCATATGATACTACTTGGAGATATGGCATTCTTCGTGATCTCTTTGACTTCGGTCTTCGAGGAAGATTGCCATTATTTATCTCCAATTTCCTACATGATAGGACGTTTAAGGTACGACTTGGCTCCATTTTATCCGACTCTTTTCCTCAGGATAATGGAGTTCCTCAGATTATCCGTTACCCTTTTTTCCATCAAAATAAATTCCACCACGTCGTGCCTTAGACGGGGGGTTGATGGCTCTCTGTATGTTGATGACTTTCAGATGTGTTTCAGTTCTACTCACATGCAGACGATCGAGCGTCAGTGTCAGCTTTGCTTAAACAATCTACAGCAATCGGCAACTGACAATGGATTTCGATTTTCGAAATCTAAGACCGTCTGCATGCATTTCTGTAAAAGAAGAGGTTTGCATCTTGACCCAGTGCTACGTTTGGACAATGCTGTCGTTCCTGTTGTTCAGGAATTTAAATTTCTTGGTCTGACCTTTGACAGCAAGCTATCTTTTCGTCCACACATTAAAATCCTCAAGAAAAAATGTCTGAAAGCTCTCAACATACTGAGAGTCTTATCCAACACTGACTGGGGGGCTGACCGTAAGGTCCTCCTCCGATAATATCGAGCTTTGGTTTGATCCAAGCTCGATTATGGGTGCCAGGTGTATGGTCCAGCTCGTCAATCCTACCTCAAAGAGCTTGACACCATACACAACCAAGGACTTAGAATCAGTTTAGGAGCTTTTCGCACAACTACAGTTGAAAGTCGGTACGTCGAGGCTAACGAACTCTCATTGTCTCTCAGACTTTCACTGCAGTATGCTATTAAAATAGCATCTTTGCCATACCATCCGGCTCACCGCCCTGTATTTAGTCCTTATTTTGAGCATTTATACGAGGCTTGTATCAGACACGACAGTATTGCGGACTTCATAATGACCACAACTCCACCGTGGTCAATTGCTCCACTTCATATGGGGATTATGCTCCTTTTTATACAGATAAGGTAGCAGCCGCTACCGTGACGCCATCTGAAATCCTGTCCGTATCTCTTCCACCAGCAGCCTCTATTTTTACTGCAGAACTCGTTGCCATTTTACAGGCACTCAAGTTCTTTCAGTCCTCATCATCATTACAAAAATGTATATTCTATTCTGATTCTTTGTCCGCATTACAAGCTATTCATAACATCCAGCTTGTGCACCCAATAATCGGAGATATTTACAAGCTCTCTGGGCCGAAAAAGGACATTGCCCTTTGTTGGCTCCCTAGTCACATGGACAAGGCAGATGCGGCGGCTAAGACTGCTTTGTCACTACCTGTCTCCCCCTTTTCCTTGCCTTACACCGACGGTGATAAGGACTTTTATTTTGCAACGATGTCAGCAAAAATGGGATGCTGCAGATACAAACAAACTTCATGCTATCAAACCTGTCTTGGGGGACGGGCCATCCTTCTATTGTGCCAACAGGAGAAATGAAGTTGTTTTGTGTCGCTCTCGTCTTGGACATACTCACCTTACCAACTGTTACCTGCTCAAGCGAGAGCCTCAACCAGTCTGTGAGCTCTACCAGGTTCGCCTGACAGTGAAACACATTCTGATTGAGTGCACGCATCTCAAACCTATAAGATCGCAGCACTACCGTGCTAGATATTTGTTTCAGCTGTTTGCACAACCTTCTCTTTAAAACAGACTAAGCATTGTTTTGTTGCCCTTTTTGGGGTTTCTGAGATAATTTTTATTTTAAATGTACTGACTTTCTAGTTTTAATTTTTGTTTTTATTTTAAATCGTATTCAGGTGCTATATAGCCCGTTTTGGTGCTGAAGCACTTTAATACATTTCATTTCATTTCATTTACCTTATCTATTATTGTTCGTCCTATTGAGGCTTACCTGATCTTTTATTGTTCGTCCTATTGAGGCTGACCTGATCTATTATCATTCGTCCCATTGAGGCTGACCTGATCTATTATCGTTTCGCCTATTGAGACTTACCTGATATATTATTGTTCGTCCTTTTGAGGCTCACCTGATCTATTATCGTTTGTCCTATTGAGGCTGACCTGATCTATTATCGTTCATCCTATTGAGGCTCACTTGATATATTATCGTTCGTCCTATTGAGGCTCACCTGGTATATTATTGTTCGACCTATTGAGACTCACCTGATCTATTATTGTTCGTCCTATTGAGACTTACCTGATCTATTATTGTTCGTACCCCTTTTTTAATTTTAAAAGGTTTTTCCACCTGATCTATTATCGTTCGTCCTATTGAGGCTCACCTGGCATATTGATCACTTGATTGTTCTTTTGAAGGCTACCTAATCTATCGTTCGTCCTATTGAAGGCTCACCTGATCTATTATTGTTCGTCCTATTGAGGCTCACCTGGTCAATTGTTTGTTCTTTTTTGGGCTACCTAATCTATCGTTCGTCGTATTGAAAGTTACCTGATACAAATCGTCCGTTCAACTGAGGCTTACCTGATCTGATCTAACATTCTTATCTCTTATATAATATTGTATTTATGTATTGTAATTGTATTACCGGTATATGGTAACAGATTAATATAAGTCTCGACTTGTTCCTGATACCATAGTCTTTATATATGTATGTATAATTTGTAACTTGTGAATGAATATTGTTTAAAAAAAAAAAAAAAAAAAGATAACAGGACTGTTTTATAGAACCATATCCTCTTGTCCGCCCATACCATTCCATTCACGTTCACCAATTGTATTTTACAGCACTTAACCCCTAATAACGATTGAAATTAGCGAAGTTTTTCTTGATAAAAAAATTATCAGGTTAGAAAGGTAAATACCTTGAAAAGACAGTCTCTTTACTGATTTTCTATGAAAGGACATTTTAACCCGACAACGCCCAGAGTACGTCTCTCTCTCTGATAATAAGAAGGAGACTTGCATCAAAACCCTAATTGATTTGTAAAGAGTTGAACATGACATGTAAAAAACAGAGATTCAATCAAGTGAGAGTAAAGTGATTTATTTAATATATATTGAGAAATATAATACATAACCTTACCTTAACTTATACTCTACAACATAACGATACCACCTGGGTAAGAACCTAATCTTAACTTATACTCTACAACATAACGATACCACTTGGGTAAGAACCTAACCTTAACTTATACTCTACAAATAACGATACCACCTGGGTAAGAACCTAACCTTAACTTATACTCTACAACATAACGATACCACTTGGGTAAGAACCTAACCTTAACTTATACTCTACAACATAACGATACCCCCTTGGGTAAGAACCTAACCTTAACTTATACTCTACAACATAACGATACCACCTGGGTAAGAACCTAACTTAACTTATACTCTACAACATAACGATACCACCTGGGTAAGAACCTAATCTTAACTTATACTCTACAACATAACGATACACTTGGGTAAGAACCTAACCTTAACTTATACTCTACAACATAACGATACCACCTGGGTAAGAACCTAATCTTAACTTATACTCTACAACATAACGATACCACCTGGGTAAGAACCTAATCTTAACTTATACTCTACAACATAACGATACCACCTGGGTAAGAACCTAACCTTAACTTATACTCTACAACATAACGATACCACCTGGGTAAGAACCTGGCCTTAACTTATACTCTACAACATAACGATACCACCTGGGTAAGAACCTAATCTTAACTTATACTCTACAACATAACGATACCACTTGGGTAAGAACCTAACCTTAACTTATACTCTACAACATAACGATACCACCTGGGTAAGAACCTAATCTTAACTTATACTCTACAACATAACGATATCACTTGGGTAAGAACCTAACCTTAACTTATACTCTACAACATAACGATACCACCTGGGTAAGAACCTAATCTTAACTTATACTCTACAACATAACGATATCACCTGGGTAAGAACCTAATCTTAACTTATACTCTACAACATAACGATACCCCCTTGGGTAAGAACCTAACCTTAACTTATACTCTACAACATAACGATACCACCTGGGTAAGAACCTAATCTTAACTTATACTCTACAACATAACGATACCACCTGGGTAAGAACCTAATCTTAACTTATACTCTACAACATAACGATACCACCTGGGTAAGAACCTAATCTTAACTTATACTCTACAACATAACAATACCACCTGGGTAAGAACCTAATCTTAACTTATACTCTACAACATAACGATACCACCTGGGTAAGAACCTAATCTTAACTTATACTCTACAACATAACGATACCCCCTTGGGTAAGAACCTAATCTTAACTTATACTCTACAACATAACGATATCACCTGGGTAAGAACCTAATCTTAACTTATACTCTACAACATAACGATACCACCTGGGTAAGAACCTAACCTTAACTTATACTCTACAACATAACGATACCACCTGGGTAAGAACCTAATCTTAACTTATACTCTACAACATAACAATACCACCTGGGTAAGAACCTAATCTTAACTTATACTCTACAACATAACGATACCACCTGGGTAAGAACCTAATCTTAACTTATACTCTACAACATAACGATACCACCTGGGTAAGAACCTAATCTTAACTTATACTCTACAACATAACGCTATCACCTGGGTAAGAACCTAATCTTAACTTATACTCTACAACATAACGATACCACCTGGGTAAGAACCTAATCTTAACTTATACTCTACAACATAACGATACCCCCTTGGGTAAGAACCTAATCTTAACTTATACTCTACAACATAACGATATCACCTGGGTAAGAACCTAATCTTAACTTATACTCTACAACATAACGATACCACCTGGGTAAGAACCTAACCTTAACTTATACTCTACAACATAACGATACCACCTGGGTAAGAACCTAATCTTAACTTATACTCTACAACATAACAATACCACCTGGGTAAGAACCTAATCTTAACTTATACTCTACAACATAACGATACCACCTGGGTAAGAACCTAACCTTAACTTATACTCTACAACATAACGATATCACCTGGGTAAGAACCTAATCTTAACTTATACTCTACAACATAACGATACCACCTGGGTAAGAACCTAATCTTAACTTATACTCTACAACATAACAATACCACCTGGGTAAGAACCTAATCTTAACTTATACTCTACAACATAACGATACCACCTGGGTAAGAACCTAACCTTAACTTATACTCTACAACATAACGATACCACCTGGGTAAGAACCTAACCTTAACTTATACTCTACAACATAACAATACCACTTGGGTACCTAAAAATATAAATTTTACAAGACACAGAATTCCGCGCTGATTTAAACAACATAGAATTGATAACCGAATCTGACAAATGAACCCCATCAGAACTATGATCTATTACAGGATTATACAATCCCTCACGATGCTTCCAGAAGTTCCTACCTAGTGAATAATGGTTGATACCTATGGATATTGTCATCATTTTACTGTTAAAACCACCAACTATTTACTGGGGTAAGTGAAAGAAAGTTACATGTTTCAATACAAAGGTCATAATGACTCTAACAGGATAGCGGATAAAAGATTCGGGTACATAATGAGGATGAAAATTAATTCAATTGATGAATAGTGAAATTTAAGAAGGTGGGGTAATCTAAAATCATTGAGATTTCTATGTTTTGAATAGAACATTAGGTGACGTTAAGTGCGGTTTGTACCAGGTAAAAAATTACGTTATTCAGTTACACGAATTAAAGAAAGAGAAGATTGTTATCAGATAATTTGGTAGACTCGGTTGAAGAATTTTATTGAGTAACTGGGCGATGTCATATTAAATATCAACATATCAGACTACAATATACATGTACTTGTGATGAATCATACTAATCCATAATAAATAAATAATTTATCAGTGGTTGAGGAAACAGTCATATTGTTCTAGTTTCTAGTGAGCGGATTAGATAAGCTAGTCTAATAGGGCCAACGTCTCAGAATGCACCAATTGTTCGCGTCATATTACCCATTCGCAGGGAATGTTAGCCACTTGATTGTGGTTAAAGTACTGTACACACTGACAACATTTTCAACAACATGTTGGTTATACTCTTTAAAGTCATACTGCATCTTTAAATGAACTTAAAATCTCAGATTTCTAAAATGGTCAATATGTATATCAATGCCTTCAGACTGTTAGTAAACGGGTGAATTGTAATACAGATGACAAGACTATTTGTCGTCGTTTTTAATACATACAATAATTACACTATACCTATAAACACGATTGGGGAACTGGCTTTTCAAGAAGAATTAAAAAGTTGAAATAGTTATAACTAAAAAAGCTAACGTATATACATGTACATAATGTCCAACTTTGTGCATAAAAATAGGAATATATGAAAATAATTTTAAGAAGCCACATCGGCTCTCTTTTTCGAGTAAAATTACAAGCGTTTTCTAAAGAAGGGGGTTGGGTGGGTAAATGTTAACAGGTATTCTTGATTCTCAGTCCATTATATTAGGTCATGTTGAGAAATTTTGGTTGTTGGTTGTTGTTGTTTGGAACTGTATTGTCTTTAGATTTTAGAGCGGATTTAAATGCGGAAATGGATGGAATAAATGTTTGAGAATCTGGTAATAAGTTCCAGAGACGTGTAGATTAGGGAATTAAAGATTTATAGAAAAGATCGGTTCTGCAGGAATATTCATTAAGATTATTAACGTTTCTCAGGCTACAAGAGGATTGTCTATATTCGAGGAGATCAGATAAGTAATGTGGAGTCATGTTGTTTATTATTTTGTATATCCTAAAAAGTTTGTGCCGCCTTCTCCTCTCCTTCATAAAATAATTGGTGGTCGGTACCCTTCACTGCCCCACAGATTGATCGGAGTGCATCAAGTTGGATTCTCTCTAATTTATTTGTTAGTTCGGTAGTGCACCCATCCCAAATAATATGGCAGTAGTCAAAGTGAGGAAGAATAAAAGAGTTGTATATTGTATGAAGAGATTTCCTGCTAAGTCGGTATTTTAAAGATCGTAGACAATTTATCATCCTACCAGTTTTCCAATATAGTATTAATATGGACATACCACTAACAGTTGTTTTGAAAATTTAGGCCTAAATGTTTATGAAATGATACCTCTTGGATTGGTGTATTATCTACATTCAAAGTTGGTAGTATTGGGTTCGATTGGTGTATTATCTACATTCAAAGTTGGTAGTATTGGGTTCGATTGGTGTATTATCTAAATTCAAAGTTGGTAGTATTGGGTTCGATTGGTGTATTATCTAAATTCAAAGTTGGTAGTATTGGGTTCGATTGGTGACAATTTATCATCCTACCAGTTTTCCAATATAGTATTAATATGGACATACCACTGATAGTTTTTTTGAAAATTTAGGCTTAAATGTTTATGAAATGATACTTCTTGGATTGGTGTATTATCTACATTCAAAGTTGGTAGTATTGGGTTCGATTGGTGTATTATCTAAATTCAAAGTTGGTAGTATTGGGTTCGATTGGTGTATTATCTAAATTCAAAGTTGGTAGTATTGGGTTCGATTGGTGTTTATCTACATTCAAAGTTGGTAGTATTGGGTTCGATTGGTGTATTATCTAAATTCAAAGTTGGTAGTATTGGGTTCGATTGGTGTTTATCTAAATTCAAAGTTGGTAGTATTGGGTTCGATTGGTGTTTATCTAAATTCAAAGTTGGTAGTATTGGGTTCGATTGGTGTATTATCTACATTCAAAGTTGGTAGTATTGGGTTCGATTGGTGTTTATCTAAATTCAAAGTTGGTAGTATTGGGTTCGATTGGTGTTTATCTAAATTCAAAGTTGGTAGTATTGGGTTCGATTGGTGTTTATCTACATTCAAAGTTGGTAGTATTGGGTTCGATTGGTGTTTATCTAAATTCAAAGTTGATAGTATTGGGTTCGATTGGTGTATTATCTAAATTCAAAGTTGGTAGTATTGGGTTCGATTGGTGTTTATCTAAATTCAAAGTTGGTAGTATTGGGTTCGATTGGTGTTTATCTAAATTCAAAGTTGGTAGTATTGGGTTCGATTGGTGTATTATCTACATTCAAAGTTGGTAGTATTGGGTTCGATTGGTGTTTATCTAAATTCAAAGTTGGTAGTATTGGGTTCGATTGGTGTTTATCTAAATTCAAAGTTGGTAGTATTGGGTTCGATTGGTGTTTATCTACATTCAAAGTTGGTAGTATTGGGTTCGATTGGTGTTTATCTAAATTCAAAGTTGATAGTATTGGGTTCGATTGGTGTATTATCTAATTCAAAGTTGGTAGTATTTGGTTCGATTGGTGTATTATCTAAATTCAAAGTTGGTAGTATTGGGTTCGATTGGTGTATTATCTAATTCAAAGTTGGTAGTATTTGGTTCGATTGGTGTATTATCTAAATTCAAAGTTGGTAGTATTGGGTTCGATTGGTGACAATTTATCATCCTACCAGTTTTCGATAAAATAGTATTAATATGGACATACCACTAACAGTTGTTTTGAAAATTTAGGCCTAAATGTTTATGAAATGATACTTCTTGGATTGGTGTATTATCTACATTCAAAGTTGGTAGTATTGGGTTCGATTGGTGTATTATCTAAATTCAAAGTTGGTAGTATTGGGTTCGATTGGTGTATTATCTAAATTCAAAGTTGGTAGTATTGGGTTCGATTGGTGTTTATCTACATTCAAAGTTGGTAGTATTGGGTTCGATTGGTGTTTATCTAAATTCAAAGTTGATAGTATTGGGTTCGATTGGTGTATTATCTAATTCAAAGTTGGTAGTATTTGGTTCGATTGGTGTATTATCTAAATTCAAAGTTGGTAGTATTGGGTTCGATTGGTGTATTATCTAATTCAAAGTTGGTAGTATTTGGTTCGATTGGTGTATTATCTAAATTCAAAGTTGGTAGTATTGGGTTCGATTGGTGTATTATCTAATTCAAAGTTAGTAGTATTGGGTTCGATTGGTGTATTATCTAAATTCAAAGTTGGTAGTATTGGGTTCGATTGGTGTATTATCTACATAGAAAGTTGGTAGTATTGGGTTCGATTGGTGTTTATCTAGATTCAAAGTTGGTAGTATTGGGTTTGATTGGTGTATTATCTACATTCAAAGTTGGTAGTATTGGGTTCGATTGGTGTATTATCTAATTCAAAGTTGGTAGTATTGGGTTTGATTTAGTAGTAAGTGCTGGTGATACTGTGTAAAAGTATTGAAGGCCAACAACCAGGTTTTTACCCAGGGAATAGATGGTGTTTAAGTCATGGTTAAGTACCTCAGCGGAAGCCTATGGATCATCTAGAGATCCGATTCAGATAGAGATCAGTAGTAGAAATTCAGTTCCTTTATTATGGGATAATTTGATATAAATAGGCCTACCTATTTTTTTTTAATATTGAATATTTTTACCTTAAAGAAAACCCCAAATTTCACAACTATAATTAAGAATACTACTAACATAAGAATCAAAAACATGTTACATAGTTTCAATATTAAAATAATTCTTGTTGCAAATATATAAAATAGCGAAGAGTGCTTTTCTACCTTGTTTTCCCACTCTTTTTTGTGTTTGTAGAAATTTACCATTAAAGTTTAAAAGTATACCACGGTAATTAAATTCATCCACAATTTTTAATTTATTATTGTCAAAGTACCAAACTTCAATTTGCTTAATTGTACCACTATTTCTGAAAATTACACTTTTGGTTTTGTTAATATTAATAGTAAGGTTTCATTGAGATGTTTAAGCTGTAAGGAGTTTAATAAGTCTTGAAGTCCTGAAACGGTTTCAGAAAATAAAACTTTGTCGTCTGCATACATTAAAAGAAATAAATTAAGAGTATCTAAAGGTAGTGAAGGGCAACCTCAGGACGTTAAGCCATTTGTAATTGATTGATTGACTGTTATATTCGGCAAAGCAACTATTTAATATAGCCTAATATATAACAAGATAATTCTAAATAAGTAAATAACAAAACACAACATATATTAGAATAAATAAACAAGTTAAAATAAGATATAGCATAGAATAATATATATATAAGAAGCTTAATCTAATAATAAATTCCTGGATAAATCTACATAAATTAAGGAGGTTGAAATTAGAAGGCAGATTCATTAGTTGACGAGAAGCGACGATGAAAGTTTTTACGACGTAAAGGGTTATATTGAGGTCAAGATGAAAGAAAATGATACTCGTCTCCTACATAGACAGATTTATAACAGGGGCCAATTCTCTTGGAGTTTTATTATACATACCAACTTCAATCTCCAGTTTTAGATTACCAAAGCGAGATTTGCACAGTAAAAACATAAATTTGTCGTCTAGTTTAGATTTCGGGGAAGGTTGGGGTTGAATCTAGATGGACAGGCCTAGGGTGGAACAAATATTTTTTTTTTTTTGATATTCTTTATTCAACTTATTTTTACATATATATAATACTTATAATAATAATACACGGTTTTAAACTTAAAAATAGCATGTAATGATGTAATATTAACATAAATAGACTAGAGATGTTTTATATTGAATTACTAGTTAAAATTCTTACAATTTCAAAAATATACTAGAACCGTGAACGGTATTGATGCAGTGCGTGTCCCTTTTTAACAGCTGTTAATGTTCATTGGACGTCAGATAGATTATTCTTGATTATAGATTTACAACAATGCCTGTTCTATAGTAGAACAGATAGATAGTTTGTATCTTTCAAGTTATATCAACCTGTACAACAATCGTTAGACTACTTTAATTTTGATAAAAATAAACGACTGGTCACTTAATAAATTACACATAAATTACAAAAAGACAAACGAATCAATTTAGAATATCAAAAAAGGGCATTTTGTTAACATTGACAACATTAAACAATTAATAAAAAATTTCAGAGTTTGATAAATAAGCTTAATTAAATAATTTTCCTAATTACTTCATAAGTTTTAATATTAAGTTATCTCCCTTGTCGACTTTTAAAGTATGAAAATAAACTAGCCAGACTTATTTGTAATACGAATTGAGACACATTGATTCGTCAATATAAATCAGACATTACAAGATTTGCACTTACGACGAAATATTTATCTAGATTTTATTTTATCATAAATAATAGGTACCATACTATCTATATCGAAAACAAAACAAGGTACCGGTATTCATGAGGTATGGGCTATAGAAGATTTTGACATAACTGAAATTATTTAACCGGAAACAAAAAACGAATCCTGATCGAAATTCAAAAACTCAATCTTAGAATTTTGTTAGCAATCGACTAAAGACTCCATAGACATCAAAATAATGCAAATCGGATGATGACTTGGTGAAATATATTTATTTAAAGAAAAGTTGCTGATACCAAGATTACTGTTTAAGTGTTACTTCCGGATCCGTTTTAATCACGTTTTTTCTCTGTTTGTCATGTTCTATCATATCTCTAAAAGAATTTGTCGACTTTCATAAAAATATGTAATTAAAAAAACACGTGCTTTTTCCCACCAAAAATCATGCACAGTTACTATTGAACAAAGAACAAAATTTTCAAATTCTAAAAAGCGCAATTTTTATTAAAATATCAAGTGTTATACATCATTGGAAAGAAAAGATTATGTGTAATAGGAACATGAAAGAAATTTCGACGTATGTAAATAAGGTCACGTGACAGAGCTCTTCAAAGTTTGAAATTGCGATTTTCAAATGGCTGTAAAACCGGAAGTTGACATTGCACAACAAAAATGAAGACATCAATAGATATGTCTTGACAAGGGCAATAACTTTTGTGCAGGTCATAAGGTCACCAAAGGTCAATGTCACGAGATATTGACCTTCGAAATTTAGGTACGTATTGAAAATATAGAACCGGAAAGAAAAGAAAAGCTAAATCGAAATTCAAAATTCGACTGCCTGATATTTGTTAGCAGTCGATTGAAGATGACATAGACATCAAAATTACAGTTGTCCGATTAACCCCTAAGGCCCCATTTTTCGTTTTACAAAAGTGAGTCATTTCATGATAGCGGTTTAAGTGTTACTTCCGGTTCAAATTTTTTCACTTTATTATCTTTCTTTATCATGTTCTATCATATCTATTGATGAATTTGACGACTTTCGTAAAAATACGTAATTTAAAAAAACACGTGCTCTTTTATAAATCACGCACAATTACTATAGAACTTAGAACAAAATTTCCAAATTCTCAAAAGCGCAATTTTGATCAAAATATCAAGTGTTATACATCATTGGAAAGAATAGATTACGTGTAATAAGGGCATGAAAGGAACATTGACGTATGTAAATTAGGTCACGTGACAGAGCTCTTCAAAGTTTGAAATTGCGATTTTCAAATGGCTGTAAAACCGGAAGTTGACATTGCACAACAAAAATGAAGACATCAATAGAAAGGTCTTGACAAGGGCAAGAACTTTTGTGCAGGTCACAAGGTCACCAAAGGTCAAGGTCACGAGATATTAACCTTCGAAAATTAGGCACTTGGTGAAAACATATAACCGGAAATAAAGGAAAAGCAAAATCGAAATTCAAAATTCGGCTTCCTGAGAATTGTTAGCAATCAATTGAAGATTACATGGACATCAAAATTACAATTGTCCGATTAACCCCTAAGGCCCCATTTTTCGTTTTACAAAAGTAAGTAGTTTAATGATGGCGGCTGACCTGTTACTTCCGGGTCAATTTTTGTTAATTATTGAATCATTATGGGTTAATAGTAACTAATTGCAAAAAAAAAATTTCAAATATCTTAATAATTCCGGAAGTTGGTTTTTCAAGTTTAGAGTCGAATGACGTCAAAACCGGAAGTGATGTCGTTATTTTGAAAACATATTTTAGATGACAAACATATTGTCTATCTACATATTAATTTTTATTTCGATCAGATCAAAATTCTGAAAGTTAGAAAAAGTGTTAAATTTAAAAATAAAAAAGTCAGCGACAAAAGTCAAAATTTTACATTTTTTAAATTGCTATCCTTTAGAGTTTAGTTCTAAGAAGTTAATAAGAAAAGTTCGAGCGAAATTCGATTTGAAATAGAGCTGTTATATGAGAAAAAACTAAAACACTTTGGGATGCTATACCTCATTTCCGGTTTGGCAAAATTGCGTCATTTTACATTTAAATAACAATGAGCACTAGTTTACGTTAGAATATCGCGTCAGATTATGTGAGACATTTACAGTTATAGCTGGGGAGCGTGACCAGAAAACGAAAAAAAAAAAAAATAGTCATTCCGAAAACAAAGCAGTGCGTTCGAAGAACGCACTGCAAAAAACCAAATAATAATCCGAACGAAAACAAAGCGTGACAAATTTTATTTGCCACGCAATAACCATCATACCTCCTCTCTACACAACAACTCCATATCAAGTTACTAAAACTAAACTTGTCTTGACTGTAATACTCTTCACCCTCCTTCTTAATATCATTTATATTAAAATAAAATAGATATGAATTAGACTTGTGTAGATTGGGTATGTGATATTGTTTTAACACCGTGGATCCTAACATGTCAATATTAAAACTAAAATCTTTTTCTACCCAATCAAGATACTGAACCACTGATGGTGTTTCGACTTTCACAATTCTTCTAGCTTTCATTTTCTCAAGTGAAACTAAAATTTGTAAATCGGAATCTTCTGTTAAAGAAGGAAAATTCGTCTCCAGATTCAGTTTGAAATTTTTTAAATCTCCCATAATTTTCTCGTCACTTTCTATCAATTTTCATTCTGATTCTTCAGATTTATTTTTGGATGTCTGTCATGATTCTCTCACGGCTAGCCTTTATATCTGCTATAATTTTATCTGTTTCTTTGGTTATTCTGCTACAAGCATCTTCAGTAAAACGCTGGAGTGTCTCTCTCGCTTCTACTAACGCCACATGAGTATCTTCCAAATCTTTGATTTTATTTTGGACGAATTTCTCGGAGGTTAAAACTAGCTCTGTAGCTTTTTCTTTTACGGTTTCACAGTCTACATCTAAATACTCGTGACCGTTGTGGTCTTTTAGAAAACATTTATGACATAAAACACAGTGGCATGTTAAACAATAGTAGTCTATTGGTCTCTCTCTATTACATGAACAGAGGTGTTTTACGTCGGAAGAAGTTTTGTCTGTTAGCTGTGTTGTAGGTAATGTTGTACTAGTAACTTGTGTTGTAGGTGATGTTGTACTAGTAACTTGTGTTGTAGGTGATGTTGTACTAGTAACTTGTGTTGTAGGTGATGTTGTACTAGTAACTTGTGTTGTAGGTGATGTTGTACTAGTTACTTGTGTTGTAGGTGATGTTGTACTAGTAACTTGTGTTGTAGGTGATGTTGTACTAGTAACTTGTGTTGTAGGTGATGTTGTACTAGTTACTTGTGTTGTAGGTAATGTTGTACTAGTTACTTGTGTTGTAGGTGATGTTGTACTAGTAACTTGTGTTGTAGGTGATGTTGTACTAGTTACTTGTGTTGTAGGTGATGTTGTACTAGTTACTTGTGTTGTAGGTGATGTTGTACTAGTAACTTGTGTTGTAGGTGATGTTGTACTAGTAACTTGTGTTGTAGGTGATGTTGTACTAGTAACTTGTGTTGTAGGTGATGTTGTACTAGTTACTTGTGTTGTAGGTGATGTTGTACTAGTTACTTGTGTTGTAGGTGATGTTGTACTAGTTACTTGTGTTGTAGGTGATGTTGTACTAGTTACTTGTGTTGTAGGTGATGTTGTACCAGTTACTTGTGTTGTAGGTGATGTACCACTAACTTGAGATGTTGGAATTAAACTAAAATTTGTCGCAAACTTCTTAGCACCACCTTCAGGAATCTGAATTTCCTGCTGACAGATTGGACAGGGAAATGTCTCCGTTTTATCACCAATGTATCTTTCAATACATTCCAGGCAGAATGTATGTCCACATGTTATAAATTTAGGTGTTTTAAAACCTTCACAACAAATTCAACATTCCGGTGTGTTACCCTCTAAGGCAGTGGCCATATTGGTTTCTTCTATAGATCACACCAGAGATGTTCTGGTTGAAAATATAAAACTTTAGTCTAGGCTCCTTAGAAATGTCTTGTTTTCTTATAGAATCTTAATAACCAATAACTTGTTCTGTCTGTCTCTAGTTGAAATAATAACACGACTATAGTTAGATTTAAGCAATAAACGGTCACCCTATGGCGGTTATGGTCGTATATCAGGACAAAGGTTGGATGGAAAATTGAATGAATGCGCGTTAGCGCATTTATGATTAATTTTCCATCCAACCTTTGTCCTGATATACGACCATAACCGCCATAGGGTGACCGTTTATTGCTTATATTTACGTTTTCAAAACCTGTCACCACGACAAATTCTACTCTTTGCGTGAAAATTTCATATTACCCGCCTTTGTCGCTGGAGTTGATCTTGTTGATGGAATAGCCATTTTCTTTTCGTCAGAATATAGTTCGCGGGGGAAAGCTCTCAAAATGTAAGAAAAAACAATGTTTATCTCAATTTTATGTTTAATCTTTATAAATCAATTCATTTATCAATAAATATAAAACATTTTGGTATGAATTCCGACTTTAACGATGAAAAGCAACAAAATCATGAAATTTAATGAACGCGGATACAATTGAACAACGGAGAGGTGATTCGGCTAGACCTGGCCACCGCATGTAAACAAGTAGGAAAGTTGAGAAAATGAAAGAAACTATAAAGACCAATCTAGAAGAAGGTCCGCTCCATATATTGATAGGTTACCACAGTTTACACTCAATTCAGTTAATATTCAGTAACAGTATAGTATTTTGAAACTTAATATTAAACAATCAATAAACCTGCACTTTTAGGCTCTCAAACTGAAACGAGTAACTAGGTCAAATGGGTCTACGGCTATGGCCAATACACTCAGGCCTAATTGGATTGAATTCTATCGCATTTTGCCAATTATTTTTGTATGAGACTTTGAGTATTAGATTGGCTTTGGGTTAGGCTAATGGAAACTTTATTACATACTAGAATTCAACATTAAAATTGGAATTTTACGTTCAAGCGTGAAGATGATCGACGTTAATAGCGCGACGGCCATGTTTATTTACATTGGTTACCGTGTATTACTACGCTCAATGTTTTAGTGATGAGGCAATGGCAGTTATTGTCTCATAAACGCCACACGTATTAACATTAGTCCAATGGAGAAAAACAATAGCTAATGCAAATATATCAATATAAACTATCAATCTAACACAGAATAAGTTTCCACGAATAATCACGTCACATGTTTAAATTTCCCTGAAATAACTTCACTTCATTAGATTTACAGGTCATTGAAGGTGTAGAAGCTTGTGTTATATCGGTACGATTAACTGAAAAGATACAAAATTACAATAATAAGTAACTATTCAATTAATTTGGCTGTAAACAAGAGACTCTTTAAATAATACAGAATGTAAAAGAAAGCTATTCGAGGAATTGTATTTTCGCTTTTCCAAATAAGGCAATCGATCGAGCGTGTTTGGTTTGGTATATACGTCGTAAGAGCCAAATATGACATGACACTTTACCAAATAAAGAAATTAAGCTCACGTTTTGCTCATTTCCTACTAATTAGACCCCAGGAACTTCAAAACATTCCAGAATCCAAATTAATATGCTTAAGTTTTCAGGAAAAAAAAAAAAAAAAAAGAATTTAAATTTTTTGTCGTTCTGCACCCTGGTGGACAAGAACCCTGGATTAAATAATAGAATAAAATATAATGGATATTTACAATCAACATATAAAAAGATAAATATTGTATATACGCCATAAGAGCCAAATATAACAAATAGAGATCTCTTAAAACAACCTAAACCAATCTCCATTACTATAGGTTAGGATAACTTCAATAGCTTAAGTAAAGGTGTTAGAATCGAAGCTACCACTTTAAATGATGTCGCGATCCAACCCATCTTTAATAATGTTTTATGACATCAAAATTAATCAAGTTTTAGATTATAACTATTTTATAAACTGTGATATTTTAAAACTTTATGATATTCTATATTCTGATATACCAGGTTTTATAAAAGATCATTCTATTATCGATATTATTGAAGAGAAATATAACCCTGTAAAAGTTATTAAAATATATGAATCAAAATGTCAATACCACCTAATTGGCTTAATATAATAACAAATCTTCCTTCATTGTACACCCAGATATTAACATAATATTTCAATAAACATTTTATTGAAAACAGTTTTCTATACACTGTATTATAGTTGATATTATACAGGAAATTTCGATATGAATCATACGGTTATTATCAAAGGTTTTTGTAAAGTGTGATATACAATATCTCTGCCCTACTACACCTAACGACTATTATAAATCTTGCCGTTCATAATTACGACCAAACGTTTATTGAAAACAGTTTTCTATACACTGTATTATAGTTGATATTATACAGGAAATTTCGATATGAATCATACGGTTATTATCAAAGGTTTTTGTAAAGTATGATATACAATATCTCTGCCCTACTACACCTAACGACTATTATAAATCTTGCCGTTCATAATTACGACCAAACGTTTATTGAAAACAGTTTTCTATACACTGTATTATAGTTTATATTATTCAGCAAGTTTCGATATGAATCATACGATAATCCTGTAACATCTCAACCCTTACCACTCAAGACCCATACACACATACAGACCATTACATCTATACTACCTCCAACCATCCAGCACAAACTAAATCCTGTAACATCTCAACCCTTACTACTCAAGACCCATACACACACACAGACCATTACATCTATACTACCTCCAACCATCCAGGACAAACTAAATCCTGTAACATCTCAACCCTTACTACTCAAGTCCCATACACACATACAGACCATTACATCTATACTACCTCCAACCATCCAGGACAAACTAAATCCTGTAACATCTCAACCCTTACTACTCAAGTCCCATACACACATACAGACCATTACATCTATACTACCTCCAACCATCCAGTACAAACTAAATCCTATAACATCTCAACCCTTACTACTCAAGACCCATACACAAATACAGACCAATACATCTATACTACCTCCAACCATCCAGCCCAAACTAAATCCTGTAACATCTCAACCCTTACTACTCAAGTCCCATACACACATACAGACCATTACATCTATACTACCTCCAACCATCCAACCAAAACTAAATCCTGTAACATCTCAACCCTTACTACTCAAGACCCATACACACATACAGACCATTACATCTATACTACCTCCAACCATCCAGCACAAACTAAATCCTGTAACATCTCAACCCTCTACCCTCAGCAGCAACCATTGGTGACCTTTCTTTTATTATGATTTTAACTGATTGTCTATCTTAAATGATGATGAGGGCTAAGGATGGTGAGGGGCAAAGAGGAAAAAAGGGGCAAAAAGGGGGGAAAGGGAGGAGATGGGAACGTTTGTTATGAAATCGAAGTCCATTAATAATGCTCACATTTTTTTATTAACATTGTCTGTCTTTTGCTTAACAAACGATTCTCCGGATGCAACGCAATGCTTCAGTACCCTCAGGCGTACGGCTATAGTTACGTATTTCGACTTTGGTCGAAGACGTATTGTAATCGTTCGGATTATTTTATTACGTATTTCGACTTTGGTCGAAATCGTATTGTAATCGTTCGGATTATTTTATTTTATTTTTTTTTTTTTGCGATTCTCGGATGAGTTTGCAGACAAACTGGTAAAAGGTACAGAAATTCTAAATTGACAGTTGATCTTAGAATGATTTCTATTATCAAATAAAACAAAACCGGACAATCTATCTCTGACCGGAAGTGAGAACCGATTTTCAGATTTGAAAACTTCAATGTATTTGTCAACTAACAATTATAGGTTTTATGCGATTAGGTTAAATATTTTACCCACGATTTGCAATTCAATATTCAAGGTTTATCGGCAAAAATTTCAGACCGTGATTTCTCGTTTAATATAAATGGTAAAATTTTGAAACTTTACCAGTTGATAGACGATATGATTATGATTTTTGAAAAAATAATTCGACTTCCGGTTTAGCCACAAATGACGTAATTACGTAACTTCCGGTCTAAAACAGCTAGGTGAAAAGTGAAAACTGTTTTATAAATAACTTGTCAATAGTAATGGATTTGACCTAAATAATTAGGTCAAACTGTCATATCGGCCGCCATTTTGAATTTTCGTTACAATTCCTAGAGCCGAAATTCAGACACTATTGATAGACCGATTTCGATGAAATTTAGCACATAGATACAATGGATCATTATCTACCTTTTCTTGGAGACCGATTTTTAAATTTCGTATTTTTTTTCGAATTATTCAAATTTCGATTTTTTCAAAATTAGGTCACTTTAACGGCTACGGAAGGTGTGACCCACTTAATCTACGACCTTGAAAATTATATTAGGTCAAGTAATATTCAATATATTGTCTACGAGTAGGTATTTTTTTATTTGGCTTACTTAAAAAAATCATAGAGATAAGTGTACTTAATACAGCAAAAATTGATAATTTTCATATTTTCGCCATCTTTAACCGTTACGGAAATGTGACCTAATTATTCGTGACTTTGAAAACTAGGTCAACTGATATTCAATATATTGTCTAGATGTAGGTCATTGCATATTTAGCCTACATAAAATTTAAAGGCTACCGAAATACGTTCATAATTGTAAGCAATTCTAGTTTATTGATTGCTTCTGTTAAGACTCACTTGTGCTTGCTTGGGTCTGTTTGCACTCACTTGTGCTAGCTTGCTTCTGTTTGCGGCGCCCACTTGTGCTTGCTTGCGTCTGTTTGTGCTGCCCACTTGTGCTTGCTTGCTTCTGTTTGTGCTGCCCACTTGTGCTTGCTTGCTTCTGTTTGTGATTCCCACTTGTGCTTGCTTGCTCCTGTTTGTGCTGCCCAATTGTGCTTGCTTGCTTCTGTTTGTGCTGCCCACTTGTGCTTGCTTGCTTCTGTTTGTGCTGCCCACTTGTACTTGCTTGCGTCTGTTTGTGCTGCCCACTTGTGCTCGCTCGCTTCTTTTTGTGATTCCCACTTTTGCTTGCTTGCTCCTGTTTGTGCTGCCCACTTGTGCTTGCTTGCTTCTGTTTGTGCTGCCCCCTTGTGCTTGCTTGCTTCTGTTTGTGCTGCCCACTTGTACTTGCTTGCGTCTGTTTGTGCTGCCCACTTGTGCTCGCTCGCTTCTTTTTGTTCTTTTTTGTAATTTGTGTCCTTTTGGGAATTTTATTTTTTGTTTCGTCATCAGAACATGATTCACTACTACCCCTTTTACTTCCACGACCAGGAATCGCAGTGGTTTTATATTCTATACGTTTAAATTCTACATTTGGACACATTTTGATACGTATATTTTCAAGCTCACACATTGTTTCAGCAGCTTTCATTGCCATAACCGCGTAAAACTTTTTCTGATTTTTATTGTATTTGTCACAATTATGAGGGTTTCCTTCGTATTTACAACTAAAGTCTTTTTCCCTTTTACGTTATTATCTTTATGTTTACAAATTAAAACCAATATTCTTGGTCCAGAGCCGCCGCTACGTTTTTCATGGCATTCGCACTTCATATCACCACAAATGAAATCCTCGCATACGTTTGTTTCTTGAGTTCGAGCAATATCAATCAATACCATTACCATGACGACTATAAACAACATGATTGATCGGTTCATTATGGACCTAAAGATATAAAGTATTTTATAATTGATTTTTTTTTCTGAAAGTTTTAAAATAATTCAATTGAAAATAAGCCCTTATCCTCTAGTACCTCTTTATCAACCTCCAATTTGGTGATGGCTGGGTGTTGTCATTATATTTAGCATAATCGACACAAGGTTTTTCTCTTTAAGTCAGTCAATGGGTTTTGCCAAGAGTTCCAGTCCTTATCGTTCTTTACCTATGAATGTCGCCTTTTACCAAAATCAAGATCCTCAGTTGTACCAATCAATAATTCGACAACATGTGTACAACATTTTCCAATCCCTTAAAAGATCGCTGTGCATTGAGGGCAAATATCGAAATGATGCGAAAAACATCTGTACATCACAAAGTCTAAGCTAGTAGTAAGAAAATCACATTTGTTGGTAAAAAATACAAAGATTGTTTCCAAAAACTAACCTGAAGTAATATGCAACGTTTCTGTAACGTTCTCTTCTCTATAGCTGCCTTATAAATCTGTTTAGCTAAGCAACACTTAAATGATTTTCTAATTAGGGGAGTGGTCGAGAAAAAACCAAGAACGTTTTACATTGTAATGTGAGTCATTCAAATAAAGAATATGAGGTATAAAGCAAGTTTATATTTATGGGTTTCAATTATTTCCTGTTTGACTTCTTTCACTTTTCATACATGAATAACATTTCATCAGCCCTATTTCTACTTTTTATTCTCTTATATTACTGATGACGGTGTGGGAACCACATTGAAACGTTGAAAGTAATAATTATTCTAGACGTATTATCATTATATTCCTGACGGCTGTGGGCTTATGAACACGGACAAGAAGTGAGCAATCCCTCTATAACATTCAGGTTAATACAGACCAACACACACCACTATATTTTAATAGGTTCTCTTTTAATATTTAATCACGATATTCAAACTCGGACTACATTCATCACAGTCAGAATGTATAGAGGAGTTCTCCCCCCTTGTTTGATTTTAGAGCAGACTGTCTTGGGTGATTCCCCCCATCCCCTTCTCAAAAATGGAATGAAATAAAAGGAGTTTTACGTCCTACTTTTCTGCACCATGTGAGCTAATGAAGAGCAACGCCATGCACGATGCAATGTGGGAAATTTTGCATTAGCCTACTCTTTTGCGATTTCCAACTGTTTGGGGATCTTAAATGTGCACAGGCTGTAGCACTCGGGGCCTCGGTTTATTGTCCCATCCGAACGACTAGACGCTTTTTCCTTGTCAGCCCATGTTCATTCAGTAAAGGTAGCTGATAAAATGATGTATATATTCAAATGTTGCTTTAGGAACATGATGTCAGCCCCTCGTACCTGCATAACTAACAGGGGGGACTGGGTTGATTAATCCGAAGATTTTCTCTCGACCTAAGCCGGGTTCGAACCCTGGACCTTCAGGTTAGCGAGCAAGCGCCTTACGCACTGAGCCACCATCTCCCTTCTCGAGGTTTGACATGTAATTAGCATAAATTTTATTAAACAGCAAGATTAAACAAATACAAGGATTACAGGTATATCAATAAAACTGGAGAAACAACCCAAATTAAAACTAACAAATCACAAATAATTCTCTCTCAGGTTCTCTCTAGAGGTTTAGCCTGCATCCCTAAAATTATAACATTTTCTAAAACAACTTGCAGTCAAGTCGAACAGTCTAATTAAAATATAGACCTAATTGAGTTAGGTCAAAGGTCGTTCGAACTGTCCGTCTTGAAGGACAGTGTTAGACCTAACTGTAGTGGGTACGTACAAAGCCAATAGCTAATAAAAACATTCGAAACGAAACGAAACTAATAAGATAGCTTGCCAGGCAAGGTAACATACGCCCACTGGCAGCATTGAATTTGAAAAATAAATAGAGCAATAACTCAAAAAACATTCACTGAATTAATATTGAATTTAAGGGCAAAAACTCAAAAACTGTTCATGGAAAATTGTCAATTTGGAACTTGACCACCATCTTATCTATTTCAATACTCATACCAAGTTTCATCAAATCTATTAAAAAATTGTACCTTATTTTGCACCCACAAATATTTTTGACGCAATTTTACTAAGTCAAGGGGAATAACCCAAAAACCATTTGTTAAAAAAAAGTCAGAAATTCAAACTTGACTAATGTCTAATCAATTCTGATGCTTACACCAAGTTCCATCAAAATCCTTTGAAAATTAAAGCTTCTTATTATTATTATTAACAACATTTATAAAGCGCTCCTTTCACCATGACAGTGTTCAGAAGCCCAATTGGTAAATTAAACATATAAAATCATATTAAAATAACCAAGTAATCAAAATAGCAAATAATTAAACTAGCTAATAATAAAAATAGCAAATAATTAAACTAGCTAATAATAAAAATAGCAAATGATTAAACTAGCTAATAATAAAAATAGCAAATGATTAAACTAGCTAATAATAAAAATAGCAAATGATTAAACTAGCTAATAATAAAAATAGCAAATGATTAAACTAGCTAATAATAAAAATAGCAAATGATTAAACTAGCTAATAATAAAAATAGCAAATAATTAAACTAGCTAATAATAAAAATAGCAAATAATTAAACTAGCTAATAATAAAAATAGCAAATGATTAAACTAGCTAATAATAAAAATAGCAAATGATTAAACTAGCTAATAATAAAAATAGCAAATGATTAAACTAGCTAATAATAAAAATAGCAAATAATTAAAATATTCAAATAATAAAAGAAATATTAAATCAAATTAATCACAGAATATTAAGAATGAATGTAATTAGATTTAAGACAAGTTTAAACACAGTAAGATTAATTAAAAATAAGTAGAATAGGCCTTTAAAAACAAATGAGTTTTGAGAGATGTTTTAAAACTTAAAACTGTGGTGCAGGAACGTATGCCAATTGGAAGTTTATTCCAGAGTAAAGGACCTTGATATGCAAACGACCGCTCTCCGTATGTGCAGAGTTTTACAGAAATAGGTTTTAGTAGGGTTTTGTCTTGAGCAGATCTAGTTACACGAGTAGGGTTGTGAAGAGTGAGGAGATCAGACAGATAATTTGGAGCCAAGCCATTCAAACATTTGTAAACAAGTAACCCAATAACTTAAATTCTAATCTATAGTGTAGGGGGGACCCCAATGTAGATCGTACAGAATAGGGGTGATATGATCAGTTTTTCGTTTCAAT
Organism: Nipponacmea schrenckii; assembly: GCA_030562195.1. Lineage (NCBI taxonomy): Eukaryota > Metazoa > Mollusca > Gastropoda > Lottiidae > Nipponacmea > Nipponacmea schrenckii. Next base: position 589,794 of record JAUJPP010000004.1, on the reverse strand, counting down.
GAAATTAGACGAGCTGCTGTGTTCTGAACCTTTTGGATTTTATTAATATGTTTTTCTGGTAAGCCAATAAGAAGTGATTTTAAAATTTAAAGTCTAGAGGTGAAAAAGGGCATGTACTAATGATTTAGTGGCATCAGTTTTTAAAAAAACTCTCTTATCCTGCCAATATTTCTGATGTGATAAAAACAATTTTTACATACATTATTAATTTGTGGATCATGGCCATATTCGAGTCAAAAACAACACCTATATTTCTAGCCGATTGATTAGGAGTGACTTGGGCAGAGCCAACATTAATATATGTGGATGTGGGTAATTTATTTAGATTATTCTTTGATCCTATGAGTAGGTACTCTGTTTTATCATCATTCAGTCTTAGAAAGTTTCTTGACATCCATGTCGTATGTCTGAAATACAATTTTCTAGTGTACATTTTCTATTGATGAAATCTGTGTTCGAAGAGGGTTTCAATGCAAGATACAGCTGTGTATCATCAGCATACATGTGGTAACTGAGTCCATGACGACTGACAATCTTTCCAAGTGGTGATGTATACAGGGTGAAAAGAACAGGTCCTAACACCGACCCTGTGGAACACCATATAGAATATCGCAATCACGGGAATAAGTGCCCTCAATTAGGACTCTCTGTTTTCTTTTAAAGGTAATTTTTAAAAGGGTTAAGTGCTGATCCAGAGATTCCAAAATCGTGTAGGAGTCTATCCTGCAGAATACAATGGTCAACAGTGTCGAATGCTGCAGACAGATCGAGTAGTATTAAAAATACACACTGTTGATTATCTAAGGCTAGAAGGATGTCATTATTGACTTTTGTGAGAGCGGGTTTCTGTACTGTGCCCTTTTTCTGTAAGCCTTTGATAAGGCTCGAGAAGTTTATTTGTATTCAAGTAATCCGAGAGTTGGTGCAGGTTTCACTTTTCTATAATCTTAGAGTTTATATTTTAGATTGGAGACTGGACGGAAATTTTTTCAGAATATTAATATCAAGACCACATTTTTTAAATTTAAAAGGGGGCGAATTGGCAATTTTGAATATATTTGGAAACGTAGCAGTTGTGATACTGGAGTTGATAAGATCAGTGATGTAGGGGATTAATATTTCACTACAGTCTTTTAGTAGATGTGTTGGAATAGGGTCTAATGAGCGGGAAATTTTGTTCTTGACGCTTTGATGAAAGCTGATATTTCTGATTCTGTAACTTGCCTAAAACTGTGGATAGATGAACTTATTTTGCACTCGTTTATTATAGCATCACTGTAGTCGGCAGAGGTGTGTTGGTTATGTAGTTCATCTCTTATTAATGTGATTTTATTGATAAAAAATTGTGCAAACCGATCGGTTAATTGGCTAACATCCGTATGATCAGGCAAGACATTAGTATTTTGAGTAGAATCTATTAACGTGCGAACAACACTGAAAAGTTCTTTCTGGGAATTAGCACTATTTTCAATTTTATCATTATAAAAGTTTTTCTTGGCATTGGCAATCAGAGAATTAACTTTGTTCTTTTTAGCCTTGTAAATATCTTTATGGATTTGAAGATTGGTTTCACGCCACAAATGTTCAGCTTTGTTTCTTTCTCTTTTAGCTTGCAGCACCTCATCCGTAAACCATTCTGTTCCTGGACTTTACTGTTATAGTCTTTGATTTGAGAGGAAGAAGATTGTCTAATGAGTTTCGGATTGTGTTGACAAAAAGTTCCGCTTTCTTATTTACACATTCAAGAGATAGCATGCCAGAGAGTTCCGAGTTTTTTTTAGTTCATTTCCAAATTCTGCTCGGTTTAACGCTAAAATTTTCTGTATGTAATGGTTTTGCATATGTTTTCTGGTTTGGCAATTTTGATTCGAAATTGTATAATATAATGGTCTGAAATGAGTTTGTCTTCAACTAAAAGGTTCCTGATAGATAGTTCATCTTTATGTGTAATCACGAGATCAAGTGTGTGCCCACCCATGTGGGTTGGTACATTAACATGCTGTTGGAGAGATCGAGTTTCCAAAAGATCGTGAAGGCGCTTTACATAAGAGTCGTTTGTATTTTCCCAATGAATATTAAAATCACCTAAGATCAGGAGCTTAGTCTTTACGTTTAAGTATTTGGTCAATAAGAGAAGAGAATTCCTCGATGAAATGACAGAGTTTTGTGTGTGGTGGACGGTAAACCACGATGATACGTACATCATTTTTGGGTGCAAGTTAAAGTGCAATCTAATATTTCGAATGTCTTAAATAGAGTTTGATTCTGGTTGTTTTTTCTTTTGAATGTTGATTTGAACACGAGACCAATGCCGCCTCCACGTTTCCTTTCTCTAGCAACATGGTGAAAAGAATATCCATTAGGCAGTAAAGCACTTACCACTGATGTATCTGTATTTGGGCTGAGCCAGGTCTCTGTTTTTGCACAAATATAAATTTTTTGCATTTGATTAAATTTCAGTGGTTTTATTCCCAATTGACCTTGAGTTTATTAATACAATAGAGCTTTTTTCTGTAGAATTAGAAAAAATCAGTATTAGTTTTGATCTGAAGGTTATTAGAAGATGGGAAAAGTTGTCCCTTTATCCTTTTCATGTTTGTATAATGGTTTGTTGTTGATTATCACATCAATATGTTGAGGGGTGAGATGGAATGGGTTATTAATGTTTAAATTAACACCATGACCTGATTTCTGAGGTTGATTAGTTGTGGTTAAAGTAATTAGGTTATTAAAGTTTAATCTCTGCATTTTCTAGTCCTCCTTGTATTAGATGTTCTCACCTTTACTGGTTTATAAACAGTTAATGACAGCTCATGTGACAAGTTCAATATATTTTTTATCAAGACTTACTGAAGAAAGTTCACTAAATTTAGAGAGAAAAGCTTTTCTCTGCTGTAAGTAATCATCTCAACAATTACAATAGACGATAGAATATTCAACATAACTCCAAAAATATCGATCCAAATTCAAATTTTACAATAAATATATAATCCTGGATATTAAAAGAATCTGTCAGTACATTTTGAACCATATAAATCACTTAATAACTCGAGATTGTCCAAATATATCCGAGAGCAAGACACAGTACTACACTAGGCAGCCATCTTGATTACTTGAGTTACAATCAACCACAATAGAATTTTGACGCAATTTTACTTTAATCAAGGGCAATAACTTAAAAAAATTCATTGAAAAAATGTCAAATTCAAACTTGACTGAGGCCTAATCAATTCCAATGCTCACAACCAAGTTTCATCAACATCCTCTGAAAGTTGGAGGATTTATTGCATCAAAACTAAAAAATTTTTTCAAGTCAAAGGGGAATAACTCAAAAACCGTTCATGCGATAATTTCCATTTTCGAACTTGACCGAGATATCATCAATTTTACATGTATACCAAGTTTCATTAAAAATCGGATAAAAACTGTAGCCTCTATTGTGGATACAAACCAAATTTGACGCGTTTTTACTAAATCAAGTGCTATAACTCAAAAAACCCTTCATGCGATAATTTCCATTTTTGAACTTGACCGAAATATCATCAATATATACATGTATACCAAGTTTTATTAAAATCGGATAAAAACTGTTGCCTCTATCGTGGATACAACAAAAGTGGACGAACCGACGGACGGACGGACGGACAGGGGGGGACGGCAATATACGTCCACATTTCCATGTGGGCGTATAAAAATACGAAAGAAAGTAAGGTCTATATTTTAACTAATCAAGTCGAAGAGCTTAGTCAGTAGAGATCTAACTTCATTTGATAAAAAACATGATTGCATTGCCCCCATCCCTCTCCCCTCCCCCCAAAGTTATACAGCTGTAGCTGTCCTTAAATCGATCCTTGTATATTAAATCACGTAACAAATTTGATAAATTGAAAGTAGAAAAATGTCAAAAAGTCCGAATATTCTAAACCCTTTACTTTGAACAAACAAAATATGATTTTATATATCCATATCACTATCTGAAATGACAAATCCGGCACAGAGTTCGTCTGTAGTTAAATATTCACGCTGTTTCTATGGAAATACAAACTGTCCATACATATCCTGCCTATAGCCGTTACATCTAGATTGTCTTTGTTCGAGATATTTGGGGAGCTGATATCAATTTTCAACAAGAACAACATAAGCAATAAGCGAATAAAGGAAAATAAAAAAAATAAACAAAATAAGCAACTTCAGTAAAATAGTTAAAATATATTCTGGTACAGGAATAGTATGAAATAAGAACATAAAAAAATGAAAAATGGAACTTTGTCATTTCCTGTCCTCTTTTCTCCACCATTTGTTGTGTCGTCACCAGTATTTACATCGAGGTGCTGGGTCCCTTGAGCTGGGCTTGTTCGAATGAAGCTCGTGTATTGCCACTGAGGGGACCAGATGCGAAAGTTATTCCGAATATGGCCGCAAACAACCAAGGAATAAGTACGATTCCTCTTTTTCTTCGTCCAATACTCGACTGTAGATTAAAATCTATATCCTGACATATTTTCTTTGCATTAATAGGAGACCGTTTACACAAACCCCGCAGCAGCTACTGTAGCTAAATCTCGGGAAAACTGGGCCTGTTTTTTATTGTAAGCTGACAAGGATGTGGATTTTCCCCCTTTTAGGTACAAAATAAAGTCCATGCTTTTGCATCTTCTATCTGTATATTGGCAATTTATCTTCATTTCCCTGGGTCCAGAACCGTAACGCCCTTTTTTTTTCTTGGAATTTACATCTAAAATTACCACTAGAGATATCACCCTTGATCCCTGATAAGCTTTCAGCAAAAACCCAAAAAATACCATTACCATGACGACTATAAAAAACATGATTGATCGGTTCATTATGGACCTAAAGATATAAATATTTTTTAATTTATAAAAATAATTTCAGCACCCAGTTTATAAATTTGAATTTTGAAAATGAATTGAAAGGGTAATGACACAGTTATTTCAAAATGGAACTTACAAAAACCTACTCTTATATCGTTTAATTTTAAAAAAAAATTCCCGAACTTAAAGGGTAAATAAAATACTCTGTATTCAACATACAAACTTCCAATTTGGCAGGGTTCAAAACACACATTATCTGAATTAACCTGGAAAATTTCATTGAACTAGCTAGCCGCAAAAAGTAAAACAATTTTCCAGGTTAATTCAGATTAATTGGAGGATTTTTTGCATCAAAACTAAAAATTTTTTTAAGTCAAGGGCAATAACTCAAAAACCGTTCATGCGATAATTTACATTTTCGAACTTGACCGAGGTATCATCAATATATACATGTATACCCCAAATTTCATTAAGATCGGATAAAAACTGTAGCTTCTATTGTGGATACAACCCGAATTTTACGCGTTTTTACTAAGTCAAGTGCAATAACTCAAAAAACCCTTCATGCGATTATTTTTTGTTTTCGAACTTGACCGAGATATCCTTAATATATACATGTATACCAAGTTTCGTTAAGATCGGATAAAAACTGTAGCCTCTATTGTGGATACAACCCAAATTTGACACGTTTTTACCAAGTCAAGGGCAATAACTCAAAAACCGCTCATGTAATTATTTCTATTTTCGAACTTGACCGAGATATCATCAATATATACATGTATACCGATTTCATTAAGATCGGATAAAAACTGTAGCCTCTATTGTGAATACAACCCAAATTTGACGCATTTTTACTAAATCAAGGGCGATAACTCAAAAACCGCTCATGCGATAATTTCCATTTTCGAATTTGACCGAGATATCATCAATATATACATGTATACCAAGTTTCATTAAGATCGGATAAAAACTGTAGCCTCTATCGTGGATACAACAAATGTGGACGGACCGACGGACGGACAGGGGCGACGGCAATATACGTCCACATTTCCATGTGGGCGTATAAAAATACGAAAGAAAGTAAGGTCTATATTTTAACTAATCAAGTCGTGGAGCTTAGTCAGTAGAGATCTAACTTCATTTGATAAATACCATGATTGCATTGCCCCCATCCCTCTCTCCCCTCCCCTCAAAGTTATACAGCTGTAGCTGTCTTTAAATCGATCCTTGTATATTAAATCACGTAACAAATTTGATAAATTGAAAGTAGAACTGTCAAAAAGTCCGAATATTCTAAACCATTTACTTTGAAAAAACAAAATATGATTTTATATATCCATATCATTATCTGAAATGACAAATTCGGCACAGAGTTCGTCTGTAGTTAAATATTCACGCTGTTTCTATGGAAATACAAACTGTCCATACATATCCTGCCTATAGCCGTTACATCTAGATTGTCATAGTTCGAGATATTCGGGTAGCTGATATCAATTTTCAACAAGAACAACATAAGCAATAAGCGAATAAAGGAAAATAAAAAACATAAACAAAATAAGCAACTTCAGTAAAATAATTAAAATATATTCTGGTACAGGAATAGTATGAAATAAGAACAAAAAACAATGAAAAATGGAACTTTGTCATTTCCTGTCCTCTTTTCTCCACCATTTGTTGTGTCGTCACCAGTATTTACATCGAGGTGCTGGGTCCCTTGAGCTGGGCTTGTTCGAATGAAGCTCGTGTATTGCCACTGAGGTACTAGATGCCAAAGTTATTCCGAATATGGCCGCAAACAACCAAGGAATAAGTACGATTCCTCTTTTTCTTCGTCCAATACTCGACTGTAGACTAAAATCTATATCCTGACATATTTTCTTTGCATTAATAGGAGACCGTTTACACAAACCAGCAGCAGCTACTGTAGCTAAATCTCGGTAAAACTGGGCCTGTTTTTTATTGTAAGCTGCACAAGGATGTGGATTTCCTTTGTAGGTACAACTAAAGTCCATGCTTTTGCATCTTCTATCTGTATATTGGCAATTTATCTTCATTTCCCTGGGTCCAGAACCGTAACGCCTTTTTATTTCTTGGAATTTACATCTAAAATTACCACTAGAGATATCACCCTTGATCCCTGATAAGCTTTCAGCAAAACCAAACAATACCATTACCATGACGACTATAAACAACATGATTGATCGGTTCATTATGGACCTAAAGATATAAAGTATTTTATAATTGATAAAAATAATTTCAGCACCCAGTTTATAAATTTGAATTTTGAAAATGAATTGAAAGATAATGACACAGTTATTTCAAAATGGAACTTACAAAAACCTACTCTTATATCGTTGATTTAAAAAAAACTTCCCGAACTTAAAGGGTAAATAAAATACTCTGTATTCAACATACAAACTTCCAATTTGGCAGGGTTCAAAACACACATTATCTGAATTAACCTGGAAAATTGTTTTACTTTTTGCGGCTAGCTAGTTCAATGAAATTTTCCAGGTCAACATAGATTATGTGTCTTTTGAACCCTGCCAAGTGGGAAGTTTGTATGTTGAATACAGAGTATTTTATTAACCCTTAAATTTCGGGACGTTTTTTTTTAATCAAACGATATAAAAAAAATTCAAAAAGATATACAAAATAGTGGTCTGAATATGATCGATCTATATTTTAATTTCTAAAATATCAAAATATCTTCTTGCCACTTTTTAAAAATTGCGGTGGTCAAGTTCTAGTTCCTTGTAATTACGACAATATAAATATAAAACTGAACATACCATTCTATAATAAACTGCTTTCAGACTGATTTACAAATTTACACTGAAGAATAGAAAGAATTGAAATATATATAGGCGTTGTGACTCCTCGTATTCTTTGAAAATACAACGTAAACCCGGTACTAGAAAATATGTTAGGAAATATCAAATTAATGAAATAGGTTACATCTATAATTGTATAATTCATATCCTATTTTACTTCATTAATAGGTCAAACTGGTAAATTAATTGGAGACTTGGGAAGTGGTGAGTTCGTTTTGCCGCATTGCCCAACCTACCGCATCGTGACCAACTGCACAAAAACGACATGTAAATCGAAACTAAAGGTTTCTGACAAAATCCGAAAGAGCTATTTCTTTTATATGAATCGACATATTTATCCCGCATCAATTTCTTTTTTTTATTTATGATTTGGACCTGTTAGGGAACCTGTGGTAAAATCTGGAACGGGTGAAAATTATAGTAAAATGGTGGTATCCAGACAAACTGAACTAAAATATTTTGTTCATTTGAGACAAATGGCCATTCTTAAATTCATCAGAAACTTTTAGGTTCGTTTTTTAATCTTAGTTGTACAGTCGGGCACGATGTGGCAAGTTGGGCAATGCGTAAAACGAACCCACCGCTTGAGAAGAATTCCCAAATTCCATAGAAATCTATGATCATTCGGAGACGTGAGAATCTCCGAAATCTGGTAAAGGGGGATGGGTCACTAAAAGTTGTAGTCAGATTTGATTGTTCACACAAGGACAAGTAACAAACTTCCATACTTGTTTCTCTTCTTTGAATATGGAATATGATGTTAAGCTTAATCCTGACAAAAGCAAGTTGTTAATTTTAAATGACAATAGATATGTATCTAATATAAAGGGTGTTTATTTCAATGGCAAATGTATCAATGTAGTAAATTCTGACCAACATTTGGGAAATTCCATATTATGCGACAGCAATGAATGTATAATACAGAAGGGTATCAATAACTTCATATGTAAATTTAATGTGTTTTTTAACCTTTTTAAACATGCATGGTCAGATACCAAATATAGATTGTTTAAAACCTACTGCATGCCCTTATATGGTTGCTCATTATGGGATTTATCTGACAAATCTATAGATGGTACTTTTATTGTTTTATTGTACTTAGAGAAAATGTATACCTAAACTACTTAATCTACCATATAGAACTCATAATTCATTGTTACCAATTATATGTCACGACATTCCTGTAGAAAACCAACTGCATCTCAGATTCTTTAAGTTCTTTAAAAAATGTCTTTTAAATAAAATAAATGTATTAAGGTGTGCAGCAACCTGTAACAACTTATCATATATTTGTCATAAATATAATTTTACCCGTAATAACACGAATTCTACTCCGTGCAATATTTTCTATGCCCGTGGTCAGACAGTAGAAAATATGTAGACTGCAGCAGCAATTAGAGATATGATGTCATTGATTGAGTCCAAAGAACACAAAGTAGATTACTCCAATATAAAAGATATCATTCATTATCTTTGTACTTCTTATTTATATTGATGTGAAGTTATTGATTGTATATATTGTCTAAAGTGTACCATTTTTTGAGTACGAATAAAATATATTATTATTATTATTATCATTATTATTATTATTATTATCATTATTATTCTTATTATTATTATTATTATTATTATTATTATTATTATTATTCTTATTATTATTATTATTATTAATTTGCGACTATCCAGTAACATGAAAAAAGGCAACACGGTCATTAGACCGAATCATCTAGGCTCTCACCATTTAGTAGCCATATTTTTTTATTTGGAGAAGGCATATGATACTACTTGGAGATATGGCATTCTTCGCGATCTCTTTGACTCGGTCTTAGAGGAAGATTGCCATTATTTATCTCCAATTTCCTACATGATAGGACGTTTAAGGTACGACTTGGCTCCATTTTTTCAGATCCGTTTCCCCAGGATAATGGAGTTCCTCAGGGCAGCATATTATCCGTTACCCTTTTTTCCATCAAGATAAATTCCATCACGTCGTGCCTTAGACGGGGGGTTGATGGCTCTCTGTATGTTGATGACTTTCAGATGTGTTACAGTTCTACGAACATGCAGACGATCGAGCGTCAGTTGCAGCTTTGCTTAAATAATCTACAGCAATGGGCAACTGACAATGGATTTCGATTTTCGAAATCCAAGACCGTCTGCATGCATTTCTGTAAAAGAAGAGGTTTGCCCCTTGACCCAGTGTTACGTTTGGACAATGCTGTCGCTCCTGTTGTTCAGGAATTTAAATTCCTTGGTCTGACTTTTGACAGCAAGCTTTCCTTTCGTCCACATATAAAAATCCTCAAGAACAAACGTCTGAAAGCCCTCAACATTCTGAGAGTCTTATACTGACTGGGGAGCTGACCGTAATGTCCTTCTCCGATTATATCGAGCTTTGATTAAATCTAAGCTCGATTATGGGTTCTAGGTGTATGGTTCAGCTCGTCCATCGTATCTCAAAGAGCTTGACAACATACACCACCAAGGACTTAAAATCAGTCTAGGAGCTTTTCGCACAACTCCAGTTAAATGTGACACTTTATAGGTTCTGATGTAGTCCCTTTAATTTAAGTAGAAATCATTTGATAAATTATATTATTGTTTTCACTGTAAAGGTGATAAGAGAGTGTCTTGGATTATTAAACTAGATTAATGCTGAATGTACATGCAGGTTTGAAGCTACGCCAGCCAATAGCCTGCATGTTGGGCATCCAGGGTCCAGGTCGTGGTATAAGAGAGCCTGTCAAGCCTGGACCGGGAGCCAGAACAGAGGAGGATTCGCCGCCACCAATCTCCTATATCTCTCTCACCGCCTTTTCAGAAGATCCATACCTAATAAATATTTTAAACACAACGTGAAGTCATTTCAACATCTAGAAGTGCTACAGAAAGTCTGTACGTCGAGGCTAATGAACCCTCATTGTACGACACACGTGACAGACTTTCACTGCAGTATGCAGTAAAAATAGCATCTTGTACGCAAATTCGCCCCAAGTAGTCTTTGATATTAGCATCCTTTTAATCCAAGACAATTTTACTGTTTTAAGGAATGAATCCGTATGAATCATTTTGCATCCTCCTGAAGCATAATCCTGTATTAACGTTTGTCTTGATATTCTATCTTTCTTTCCCCAAATGAATTCATAAAATTTTCTTTCAAGAAGTTCAACAAATGTTTTTGGTGGATTAGGAAGGGAACTGAACAAATGAGTTAGTTTAGGAATAAATAGGGATTTTATAAGACATATTTTACCAAGAAAAGTCAATTTTCTTTTCTTATATATATCAATAAGGTTTTGTATTTCGTTTAATTTAGGGTCAAAATTCTTAGTTATCATGTCATCTAGTTTTGTAGAGAATATTATGCCAAGGATAGTAAATGGTTCGGCATGCGAGACCCAAGTGAGACCTATTTCCCTACATATTTCAGCTTTACCTACAGATGATCCAATCCAAACAGCGCATGTTTTTGATAAGTTTGGTTTTAGGCCTGAGAATTTTGCAAATTGATCTAGAAGACTTAATGAGGTCCTAAGTGAGCGTTCTGATCCATCCAATATAATTGAGGTATTAATTTCAATGTTTTTTGAAAGATTTATCCCTTTGAGATTTTTAGACTGC
>JAUJPP010000004.1:550478-578007 GCA_030562195.1 Nipponacmea schrenckii | reverse complement strand
ACAAGACCAACTCGATACAAGACCAACTCGATACAAGACCAACTCGATTCAAGACCAAGTCGATACATTTCGGAGATTCCCACGTCCCCGAATGATCATAGATTTCTATGGAATTTGGGAATTCTTCTCAAGCGGTGGGTTCGTTTTACCGCATTGCCCAACTTGCCACATCGTGCCCGACTGTACAACTAAGATTAAAAAATGAACCTAAAAGCTTCTGATGAATTTAAGAATGGCCATTTGTCTCACATGAACAAAATATTTTAGTTCAGTTTGTCCGGATACCACCATTTTACTATAATTTTCACCCGTTCCAGATTTTACCACAGGTTCCCTAACAGGTCCAAATCATAAATAAAAAAAAGAAATGGATGCGGGATAAATATGTCGATTCATATAAAAGAAATAGCTCTTTCGGATTTTATCAGAAACCTTTAGTTTCGATTTACATGTCGTTTTTGTGCAGTTGGTCGCGATGCGGTAGGTTGGGAAATGCGGCAAAACGAACTCACCACTTCCCAAGTCTCCAATTAATTTACCAGTTTGACCTATTAATGAAGTAAAATAGGATATGAATTATACAATTATAGATGTAACCTATTTCATTAATTTGATATTTCCTAACATATTTTCTAGTACCGGGTTTACGTTGTATTTTCAAAGAATACGAGGAGTCACAACGCCTATATATATTTCAATTCTTTTTATTCTTCAGTGTAAATTTGTAAATCAGTCTGAAAGCAGTTTATTATAGAATGGTATGTTCAGTTTTATATTTATATTGTCGTAATTACAAGGAACTAGAACTTGACCACCGCAATTTTTAAAAAGTGGCAAGAAGATATTTTGATATTTTAGAAATTAAAATATAGATCGATCATATTCAGACCACTAATTTGTATATCTTTTTGAATTTTTTTTATATCGTTTGATTGAAAAAAAACGTCCCGAAAGTTAAGGGTTAATAAAATACTCTGTATTCAACATACAAACTTCCCACTTGGCAGGGTTCAAAAGACACATTATCTATGTTGACCTGTAAAATTTCATTGAACTAGCTAGCCGCAAAAAGTAAAACAATTTTCCAGGTTAATTCAGATAATGTGTGTTTTGAAAACTGCCAAGTTGGAAGTTTGTATGTTGAATACAGAGTATTTTATTTACCCTTTAAAGGGATAATAGGCGTTAGAACGAACATAAAATTTTAAGTTCACTCAAATTTGGACAATAACAGTATATATCCATCAGTGGACTTACCTATACATCAAAATCCCTCTAAAATCCGATAAATCCCCAAAATAAAGTAGTTAATCATAAAACGCTTGAGTCATCCATCAAGCGATTTTCAAATCGTGTAAATATAAAGGGAAGTAACTCTAACATGTGGGTTTTCACGCGTCCTTGACCCCTACTGTTGAATTCCACAATGATGTTTTAGCGTTGATTTACCAGACGCTTTTATTCTCAAACTGAATGGAATCGTCGCTGGCTCACTTTTTTTTAAAATTCCGAATATATTTTTATTGTGCCTTTTCAAAATTTGGTAAAGTGTGGGATGCATACTTATTTAACTAATAGTCAATATGAAACACAAATATAAGCAGTAGGACGAGTGTATTCTAACGCCTATTATCCCTTTAAGTTCGGGAAGTTTTTTTTAAATCAACGATATAAGAGTAGGGTTTTGTAAGTTCCATTTTGAAATAACTGTGTCATTATCTTTCAATTCATTTTCAAAATTCAAATTTATAAACTGGGTGCTGAAATTATTTTTATCAATTATAAAATACTTTATATCTTTAGGTCCATAATGAACCGATCCATCATGTTGTTTATAGTCGTCATGGTAATGGTATTGATTGGTTTTGCTGAAAGCTTATCAGGGATCAAGGGTGATATCTCTAGTGGTAATTTTAGATGTAAATTCCAAGAAATAAAAAGGCGTTACGGTTCTGGACCCAGGGAAATGAAGATAAATTGCCAATATACAGATAGAAGATGCAAAAGCATGGACTTTAGTTGTACCTACAAAGGAAATCCACATCCTTGTGCAGCTTACAATAAAAAACAGGCCCAGTTTTACCGAGATTTAGCTACAGTAGCTGCTGCTGGTTTGTGTAAACGGTCTCCTATTAATGCAAAGAAAATATGTCAGGATATAGATTTTAATCTACAGTCGAGTATTGGACGAAGAAAAAGAGGAATCGTACTTATTCCTTGGTTGTTTGCGGCCATATTCGGAATAACTTTGGCATCTGGTACCTCAGTGGCAATACACGAGCTTCATTCGAACAAGCCCAGCTCAAGGGACCCAGCACCTCGATGTAAATACTGGTGACGACACAACAAATGGTGGAGAAAAGAGGACAGGAAATGACAAAGTTCCATTTTTCATTGTTTTATGTTCTTATTTCATACTATTCCTGTACCAGAATATGTTTTAACTATTTTACTGAAGTTGCTTATTTTGTTTATCTTTTTTATTTTCCTTTATTCGCTTATTGCTTATGTTGTTCTTGTTGAAAATTGATATCAGCTACCCGAATATCTCGAACTATGACAATCTAGATGTAACGGCTATAGGCAGGATATGTATGGACAGTTTGTATTTCCATAGAAACAGCGTGAATATTTAACTACAGACGAACTCTGTGCCGAATTTGTCAATTCAGATAGTGATATGGATATATAAAATCATATTTTGTTTGTTCAAAGTAAATGGTTTAGAATATTCGGACTGTTTGACAGTTCTACTTTCAATTTATCAAATTTGTTACGAGAGGGATGGGGGCAATGCAATCATGTTATTTATCAAATGAAGTTAGATCTCTACTGACTAAGCTCTTCGACTTGATTAGTTAAAATATAGACCTTACTTTCTTTCGTATTTTATTAGTTTCGTTTCGTTTCGAATGTTTTTATTAGCTATTGGCTTTGTACGTACCCACTACAGTTAGGTCTAACACTGTCCTTCAAGACGGACAGTTCGAACGACCTTTGACCTAACTCAATAAGGTCTATATTTTAATTAGACTGTTCGACATGACTGCAAGTTGTTTTAGAAAATGTTATAATTTTAGGGATGCAGGCTAAACCTCTAGAGAGAACCTGAGAGAGAATTATTTGTGATTTGTTAGTTTTAATTTGGGTTGTTTCTCCAGTTTTATTGATATATCTGTAATCCTTGTATTTGTTTAATCTTGCTGTTTAATAAAATTTATGCTAATTACATGTCAAACCTCGAGAAGGGAGGCGGTGGCTCAGTGAGTAAGGCGCTTGCTCGCTAACCTGAAGGTCAAGGGTTCGAACCCGGCTTAGGTCGAGAGAAAATCTTCGGGTTTATCAACCCAGTCCCCCCTGTTAGTTATGCATGTACGAGGGGCTGACATCATGTTCCTAAAGCAACATTTGAATATATACATCATTTTATCAGCTACTTTTACTGAATGAACATGGGCTGACAAGGAAAAAGCGTCTAGTCGTTCGGATGGGACAATAAACCGAGGCCCCGAGTGCTACAGGCTGTGCACATTTAATATCCCCAAACAGTTGGAAATCGCAAAAGAGTAGGCTAATGCAAAATTTCCCACATTGCATCGTGCATGGCGTTGCTCTTCATTAGCTCACATGGTGCAGAAAAGTAGGACGTAAAACTCCTTTTATTTCATTCCATTTTTGAGAAGGGGATGGGGGGAATCACCCAAGACAGTCTGCTCTAAAATCAAACAAGGGGGGAGAACTCCTCTATACATTCTGACTGTGATGAATGTAGTCCGAGTTTGAATATCGTGATTAAATATTAAAAGAGAACCTATTAAAATATAGTGGTGTGTGTTGGTCTGTATTAACCCGAATGTTATAGAGGGATTGCTCACTTCTTGTCCGTGTTCATAAGCCCACAGCCGTCAGGAATATAATAATAATACGTCTAGAAGAAAATAAAAAGTAGAAATAGGGCTGATGAAATGTTATTCATGTATGAAAAGTGAAAGAAGTCAAACAGGAAATAATTGAAACCCATAAATATAAACTTGCTTTATACCTCAACCATTAATCAATATTCTTTATTTGAATGATTCACATTACAATGTAAAACGTTCTTGGTTTTTTCTCGACCACTCCCCTAATTAGAAAATCATTTAAGTGTTGCTTAGCTAAACAGATTTATAAGGCAGCTATAGAGAAGAGAACGTTACAGAAACGTTGCATATTACTTCAGGTTAGTTTTTGGAAACAGTCTTTGTATTTTTTACCAACAAATGTGATTTTTCTTACTACTAGCTTAGACTTTGTGATGTACAGATGTTTTTCGCATCATTTCGATATTTGCCCTCAATGCACAGCGATCTTTTAAGGGATTGGAAAATGTTGTACACATGTTGTCGAATTATTGATTGGTACAACTGAGGATCTTGATTTTGGTAAAAGGCGACATGTATAGGTAAAGAACGATAAGGACTGGAACCCTTGGCAAAACCCATTGACTGACTTAAAGAGAAAAACCTTGTGTCGATTATGCTAAATATAATGACAACACCCAGCCATCACCAAATTGGAGGTTGATAAAGAGGTACTAGAGGATAAGGGCTTATTTTCAATTGAATTATTTTAAAACTTTCAGAAAAAAAAATCAATTATAAAATACTTTATATCTTCAGATCCATAATGAATGAATCAAGCATGTTGTTTATAGTCGTCATGGTAATGGTATTGATTGATATTGCTCGAACTCAAGAAACAAACGTATGCGAGGATTTCATTTGTGGTGATATGAAGTGCGAATGCCATGAAAAACGTAGCGGCGGCTCTGGACCAAGAATATTGGTTTTAATTTGTAAACATAAAGATAATAACGTCAAAGGAAAAGACTTTAGTTGTAAATACGAAGGAAACCCTCATAATTGTGACAAATACAATAAAAAACAGAAAAAGTTTTACGCGGTTATGGCAATGAAAGCTGCTGAAACAATGTGTGAGCTTGAAAATATACGTATCAAAATGTGTCCAAATGTAGAATTTAAACGTATAGAATATAAAACCACTGCGATTCCTGGTCGTGGAAGTAAAAGGGGTAGTAGTGAATCATGTTCTAATGACGAAACAAAAAATAAAATTCCCAAAAGGACACAAATTACAAAAAAGAACAAAAAGAAGCGAGCGAGCACAAGTGGGCAGCACAAACAGAAGCAAGCAAGCACAAGTGGGCACAAACAGACGCAAGCAAGCACAAGTGGGCAGCACAAACAGACGCAAGCAAGTACAAGTGGGCAGCACAAACAGAAGCAAGCAAGCACAAGTGGGCAGCACAAACAGAAGCAAGCAAGCACAAGTGGGCAGCACAAACAGGAGCAAGCAAGCACAAGTGGGCAGCACAAACAGAAGCAAGCAAGCACAAGTGGGCAGCACAAACAGAAGCAAGCAAGCACAAGTGGGCAGCACAAACAGAAGCAAGCAAGCACAAGTGGGCAGCACAAACAGATGCAAGCAAGCACAAGTGGGCAGCACAAACAGACGCAAGCAAGCACAAGTGGGCGCCGCAAACAGAAGCAAGCAAGCACAAGTGAGTGCAAACAGACGCAAGCAAGCACAAGTGAGTCTTAACAGAAGCAATCAATAAACTAGAATTGCTTACAATTATGAACGTATTTCGGTAGCCTTTAAATTTTATGTAGGCTAAATATGCAATGACCTACATCTAGACAATATATTGAATATCAGTTGACCTAGTTTTCAAAGTCACGAATAATTAGGTCACATTTCCGTAACGGTTAAAGATGGCGAAAATATGAAAATTATCAATTTTTGCTGTATTAAGTACACTTATCTCTATGATTTTTTAAAGTAAGCCGAATCAAAAAATACCTACTCGTAGACAATATATTGAATATTACTTGACCTAATATAATTTTCAAGGTCGTAGATTAAGTGGGTCACACCTTCCGTAGCCGTTAAAGTGACCTAATTTTGAAAAAATCGAAATTTGAATAATTCGAAAAAAAATACGAAATGTAAAAATCGGTCTCCAAGAAAAGGTAGATAATGTATCTATGTGCCTAATTTCATGGAAATCTGTCTATCAATAGTGTCTGAATTTCGGCTCTAGGAATTGTAACGAAAATTCAAAATGGCGGCCGATATGGCAGTTTGACCTAATTATTTAGGTCAAATCCATTACTATTGACAAGTTATTTATAAAACAGTTTTCACTTTTCACCTAGCTGTTTTAGACCGGAAGTTACGTAATTACGTCATTTGTGGCTAAACCGGAAGTCGAATTATTTTTTTCAAAAATCATAATCATATCGTCTATCAACTGGTAAAGTTT
The DNA here is from genome assembly GCA_030562195.1 of Nipponacmea schrenckii. Classification (NCBI taxonomy): domain Eukaryota; kingdom Metazoa; phylum Mollusca; class Gastropoda; family Lottiidae; genus Nipponacmea; species Nipponacmea schrenckii. The sequence continues at coordinate 571,682 of JAUJPP010000004.1, read as the reverse complement.
CAAAATTTTACCATTTATATTAAACGAGAAATCACGGTCTGAAATTTTTGCCGATAAACCTTGAATATTGAATTGCAAATCGTGGGTAAAATATTTAACCTAATCGCATAAAACCTATAATTGTTAGTTGACAAATACATTGAAGTTTTCAAATCTGAAAATCTGAAAACTTCCGGTTCTCACTTCCGGTCAGAGATAGATTGTCCGGTTTTGTTTTATTTGATAATAGAAATCATTCTAAGATCAACTGTCAATTTAGAATTTCTGTACCTTTTACCAGTTTGTCTGCAAACTCATCCGAGAATCGCAACAAAAAAAAAATAAAACTAGAACTGTGAACAGCTCCGAGCGTGGCAACTGTGCGTTATCCCATGGATTTCGAACATTTTGAAACTTCTAACCTGCTAGCTTTCAATTCCGGTACTTTTCAGCCTACAATTGTAAGCGTAAACTTTCCGCTATATTGGCAATTTTTTCTACTATAAGTTTCTACTATCAGTTCCTTATTAGATTTTTGTACATGTCTAAGATTTCGGTAAAATATTTACATAAATTCCAAACTAAAATTTAAGTAGGTAGTAAGATGTCAATTTGTCATGAAATTTAAACTCTCTATATTCAAATTTAAACATTATTTTGTAACTTTGGTTGTAATTAACATAGAGAGAAAATTCAAACTATGTGATAATTTGCTAATTCACAGCTTTATAAAGAGATATTTTTTGAATTTGTATGCAAAAATTTTACAAAAAAATAAATAAATTTTATTAGCAATTGGAATTTTTTTCTTCTCGAGGGATGCAAATTATTTTGTATAGCTAATGTACTGTTTTTGCTTACATTCTTGAATTACACGGGATGTAGGGTCGCCTGAAATGAGATAAAAAAAAAAAAAAAAAAACCGGAAGTCCCCACGCCCAAACCGGAAGTGATCTAAAAATTTTGATGATATATTTTTAATTGTGTTGCGTATCTATCTATATCCTGTAAATTTCAGATCGATCCGAACATTAGAGCCCGAAAGTGTAACATAACCATCCAAAATTGCAAAATTGTTATTGTCAATTGTCCCGATTTTATCAAATCCAATGAAATATTACCATGTACAATCAGTGACCACTGCCCGATTAAATTGAACTTCTGATATCCGCGATTATAAAAATTGTTAGGAAATGGCATTAAAGATATACCATCCTTAATACATGATGGAAACATATATTACTCTGACTACGATAAGGCCGAAATCTTCAACTCGTATTTTACCAGTATAGCACAGGTTCCAAACCATGAGGACGAATTATCTCCCATTAATTTTAATGATTTTCAATGTATAATCATATATATAACTGTTTATTCCAGAATTATATTTTATCTAATTTTTAGTCTGGTTTTATAAAGAAAGATGCTACTGTTTATCCATTAATCGACATATACCAAGATATTTTACAAACTTAAGACGTAGGCAGAGAAATAAAATAGTATTTTTTGATTTAAGTTCGGCATTCGATAAAATGTGGTTCAAGGGTCTTATTCATAAACTTAATTCTATTGATATTGTTTATTACCAAACGCCTTTCGCCCTATATAAGTATGTGTACATACAAAAATGCATATGAAAAATTCAAAATGGTGGGAGATGGACAAATATTTCGAGCTAGATTATATTGTACTTTCACTTTTAGAAGGGAATTTTCCTAATCTTGTTAACGTTTTGATATTATTTGATGTTAACAGTTTAATAAGTTTGTGGTCGGGTTCTTCCAGTATTAACAACTAATATATTTTTCTCTATGAAGTTGGTTCGATAGACATAATAAAATATGATGAAGTTCATCCTAAATTACGTTAAAATGACAATTTCTTTAGATAATGTGCCGATATATAGTAAGGTCATAATTGGTGTTAATGGATGTCAAGGTATACCCGATATAGATACACAGATTGGACAACCTCTTTACAATCCCTTTAAACCCTACATCTCTGATAAGGAAGGTTTGAAATAGGTATTACGTGCAGTATGTAAGATGATTTAATATACAGGTATTCATTATTGTCCTAAATCATACACTGTAACGACAAGATTACAAGATTTCATTGTTAGAATATACAGTTATATTTATAAGTGTACAGGCTTGTTTACCATGTAAGAAATATTACCCTATAAAAACTATGTAATTGATATTGAGGTATATGTAATATACCCTAACAAAATAATTAACACAGTGCTGAGAGAATCTAATTTACTGACAAATCAGACCAACTCGATACATGATTAACTAAATACAAGACCAACTCGATACAAGACCAACACGATACATGATAAACTCGATACAAGACCAACTCGATACAAGACCAACTCGATACATGATAAACTCGATACAAGACCAACTCGATACAAGACCAACTCGATACAAGACTAACACGATCTATGGACGCTTCTTAGATGACATTTTCATGGTTTGGACTTACTCCATAGAACAATTTTGGCAATTTTTTGAAATCCTCAACAACCACCACCCGTCCATCAAACTAACAGCCAGTGTCAGTCACAAAAGCATAGATTTTCTCGATACTACTGTTTTTAAAGGTGATTCCATAGCGGAGACTAATAAACTAGATATAAAAGTATATTTCAAAGAAACCGGAATTATTAAGTCACATTTTTTACGATTTCACCGAATTTGCACAAGGCCTTCTGATTTCAACCAAGCCTGTACGATTGTTTTCTCAAAACTGAAAGAGCGTGGATACTCTAAACGATTTTTACGAAACATAAAAAATTCCACATTAGCACAGTTAGCAGCTAAAAATAGACTTTATGCCGAAGGGCCTCCAGGTTTAAGGAGTGCCCTATGTATGTCAACCAGATGCAAAACATGTCCCTTTATATCAGAAACGCATTATTTTCAAAGTAACTCTACGAATAAAAGATACCCGATCCAAGAGCACCTAACATGTGAAAACTCGAATGTAATATACTTAATTTCATGTAAAAAATGTCCCAAACAATATATCGGGGAAACAAAGAACAAATTACGCACTCGTTTTAATGCTCACAGATCAGATATTAAATTAAAAAAAGACAAGCCTGTTTCTAACCATTTCAATCTTGACGACCATTCACTTGACGATCTCACCCTAACCCCAATTGAGCGCATAGAAATCGACTTGCCCGAAGATGAAACTACCAAATTCCGTCAATCTAGAGAAGCCCATTGGATTGAGACATTGAATACAACAAGACCCATAGGACTTAATATTCACCACAGTGTAGGCATAGCACCCTTTGTAGTTCCATTTAATACAACCAGTAATAAAGCAAGTAAGATAGTTCAAACCCATTATAAGAGTCTTCAAGAGAAATTTCCTCATGTCTATAAACAGAAAATGATAGTGGCATATTCAAAAAATCAGAACTTAAATGACAACCTTGTTCATAGCAAACTAAAAATAATCTGTACTTAATAGGTACTATACTACTCGCCCATCGGGCGAGTTATTTTATTTTTTCTAATTTCAGATCAGAAGAGAAGAAAATCATCCAACAGATCCAGATCCCAATTTCTCAATAAGATATTTGTTCCACCCTAGGCCTGTACATTTGGGAGATTCAATCCCTCCCTTCCCCGAAATCAAAAACTGTTCATGCGATTCCATTTTCGAACTTGACCGAGATATCATCATTATATACATGTATACCAAGTTTCATTAAGATCGGATAAAAACTGTAGCCTCTATCGTGGATACAACAAATGTGGACGGACCGACGGACAGACCGACGGACGGACGGACAGACGGACAGGGGCGACTTCAATATACGTCCACATTTGGATAAAAATCCATACAAACCAATTCTAAAGGTTCTGAAGATTTGATATTGACTAGTGGTGCTCTTTCTGTGAAATATTCCATCCCCCATTCTGTTCTAATTGTGTTATCCTTTACCCTGGACTTGTGAAACATTCCATCCCCCATTCTGTTCTAATTGTGTTAATCTTTACCCTGGACTTGTGAAACATTCCATCCCCCATTCTGTTCTAATTGTGTTAACCTTTACCCTGGACTTGTGAAACATTCCATCCCCCATTCTGTTCTGATTGTGTTAACCTCCTGTTTATAAAAATGAGTGTCCTGTATACAGTATACATTAGCTTTCTGTTCCCTTAAATATCTAAATATATCTTGTCTCTTTCTCTTGCCTTGTAATACCCTACTATTAAGGGAGATAACTTATAAATTACCTGACATTGAAGATTGGTATAAATATACTCATTAGATACCTTGTATACTTGTATTCATTAAAAACTATTTTCTGAACAATTAAAACATACACACTCGCATACATACCAACATTATAACACTGAAATATATAATATAAACACATGAGACATATAAAGATATAAATGGATGATATAAATAGATGATACAACCCAGTCTGAAGTTTCAAGTACTAGAAGCACCCTGGCACTCTGTTGATATGACAAAAGCATGGCTAAACAGATTCGGCCTCAAAAGCTCATCTTCAATAGCAATAGTATTACCAGGTTGTGCCCAGCTACATGTAGGACTAGAAGTATGTTAGGACTGGTACAAAGGAAAGGTGACTTTTTTTTTCTTTTTTTTTCAAGGGATCAATGGGTGCAGAAATTTGAGCGAAGGTTGTTTTTACATTATGATAAAGGAGGTATCCAATATTAAGGTATTTATTTTTATATTTTGGTATCGTGAATTGATATAGCATTCAGTTTTTGAAATCAATCTGAAGTTATAATTTCTATGTTAGAATAAACATGCTATCATGGATTACCTCCCTTCTCTATGGTACAAGTAACATCTTGTAACTTAGTCTACAAAATATCAATAGTAATATGTAAATATAGTATACATGTATAGATCTGCAAACCAATATTTTATTAACCTGTGCTTGTTGACAAGTCAAAATATTAGTTTATCTCAAAAAACATCTCTTTAAATCATAAACTACTTATGAAGTGAAAGATATACCTTTTAAATCTATTGTTTATTTAACATAGTGATACTAATGCAGTATTTAATTTCAGAGTGAATCAAAAACTGCCCTCCTTCAAATTAAAATTACAAGATAGGAAATATCCTATTGTCTAGAACTTGAACATTACAGAGCATATTTTTAATTTGAATTTAATTTTGTTTATCCTTGTAGTATGACATATCAGAGGTCAGTTCATTCACCACTTGGTAAAAAGATAATAGACTAACTATCAGATTTACACTTTTCTATAGAAACAGTACCTTATACTAGTACACTATATAGATTATAGTTTGAAACAGTAAATATATAATCATAATATATTTATAAATATATCATTTATCCTGTCAGAAACATTTGACTAGTATATTGAGAAAAACAGGGTGCATGGGAGAGGAGGGATATCCACAACGTGACATCTTAAGGTGATGTAATTTGTACATGGTAATATTTTATTCGATTTGATAAAATCGGGACAATTGACAATAACAAGATCTAACAAAGTAACAGAGGTATTAGTAGTTCGAGTAGGACTTGTAATAATTTGACGGAGATGAAATCGATTTATAAAATCATGCAACGGACTACTACGAATAGTGAAGAAATCTGAGTTAAAATCGCCTAATATAATTGTATTTTTATTTAAATCAATAGCAGCATCTAGATTGTCTACAATTAAATCTCAATATGGCCGATTGGCACTCGGTGGTCTATAAAACACCCCAATTAGATAATTTACCTTGTTATGAATTAATTCACACTAGTCCGAAACTTGCTGACTCTATTCCCAGCCTCTGATTGCTATTTGGACAGATATGGCTGGGGGAGAATCAGAAAAACTAGGCACCTAAAACCTGGGATTTTCCGCACCTCCGCGGGTGTGAGGGTTTTAAACGTATTTACATACCTCGAATCCACCAAACCTCGTTTTATTTGGAAAGATGAATGTTTTTGTAGTTCAGTCATACCATCATTATCCCCCTACACCACTCATGCTACGCCTATGGCTGCGTCAAAGGTTTTTTGCAAGAATTTCAATCACCCAGTCGCCATTTCAAATTCAAATTATCCTTATACCTGCGTGTTGTGTTTTTTTGATTTTTGCGTCCAAATAATATCCTAGTCAAGGGAGCCTTTAATCCTTTTATAATATTCATCGAAAGGATGTATCTCAAGTTGACTGGGGTCTGGTTATTCTTGATAATCGGTTGGTTGGTTGGTAGATACCAAGTTAACGTTCTTGATAATCAAAGTTGTTTAACTTATATAGCATTCCCCAAGGCACCACAATCTCGCCTTTCATGAGAACGATATCATTATGACGACATTCTTTTAGACTCGGTGCAGCTACTTGGACCAAACAATGGGCTACTGGTTCAGTTCTTATTTTGTGTTGTCATGCGCAGCTTAGAATTACGTCATTATCAAACCATATTTGGCACCAGACAATTCCCGCTCTTTTATTTAATTAACATAACCTTATTAGGAGGTGCGCGATCCCATAGGGCATTGTTTTTTTTATTTTGGTCGCCATTGTGGATTTATTGAAGATGACTTTTTGATTCATGTCTGGAGAATTTGTTATATATTTGAATATAGATGTTTGAAGAGAGCTGATATGCACCATTAATTGTAAGAATACCCATATTTTTGTTATCTAAACCTTAAACTTGTATTTTATTGCTGTCTTAAGAATTATTGCAGTATTTTTATAACTTCTTTAGATTCCTGGATATGTTATTTGTACCTTGATATAAAATTAACTAAGGGAAGTAACCAATTTTAAGATTTGTTTCGCCTTAGCTTTGAACCTCAGACCACAATGGATACTTTAACTATATTATTAATGTACTTTCAGTAAAATATTTGTAACTTTTTTATCTTTTTAGTGAATCACTAACGAACAATTACAACATACAAGGAGAAACCATTTGAACAAGTTGAATATAACCTTGGATGTTTTCGTTAACGTTCTTGATAATCAAAGTTGTTAAACTTATATAGCATTCCCAAAGGCACCACAATCTCGCCTTTCTCAATCCGGCTTGCCGCCAATGATGTATGGACGACATTCCTTTAGACTCGATGCAGCTACTTGGACCAAACAATGGGCTACTGGTTCAGTTCTTACTTTGTGTTGTCATGCGAAGCTTAGAATTGCGTCATTATCAAACCATATTTAGCACCAGACAATTCCCGCTTTTTTACTTAATTAGCATAACCTTATTAGGAGGTGCGCGATCCCATAGGGCATTGCTTTTTATTTTAGTCGCCATTGTGAATTTATTGAAGATGACTTTTTGATTCATGTCTGGAGAATTTGTTATTTATTTGAATATAGATGTTTGAAGAGAGCTGATAAGCACCATTAATTGTAAGAATACGCATATTTTTGTTATCTAAACCTTAAACTTGTATTTTATTGCTGTCTTAAGAATTATTGCAGTATTTTTATAACTTCTTTAGATTCCTGGATATGTTATTTGTACCTTGATATCCAATTAACTAAGGGAAGTAACCAATTTTAAGATTTGTTTCGCCTTAGCTTTGAATCTCAGACCACAATGGATACTTTAATTATATTATTAATGTACTTTTAGTAAAATATTTGTAACTTTTTTTTCTTTTTAGTGAATCACTAACGAACAATTACAACATACAAGGAGAAACCATTTGAACAAGTTGAATATAACCTTGGATGTTTTCTGTGTATTTGTTGGACATTTTGAACCGTTGCCTTTATTAAGTTTAACTTTCTAAATATCACCTGTTTGAAATGTGAAGTTTTGTGGAATTTACATTAAACTTTGTAACTTTTAAAGTGATGTCTTTTTTCTGGTCTACCTGATCGGCTTTACTATAAGCGACTACACTTTGAATGTTACGTTGACTGTGACATCACTCGCCGCTTGGCTGCTCTGCGAACTTTTAATTCTAAACGTCCTACATTCTAAAAACCTTCCTGTAACTAAATCTAGTTTTTGATGTTTGTGAGTTGTAATATTTGTAATATCTGTTGATTTTATAATGTTAATCTATTACTGTGTATTACATTGTTGTACTTTGTAAGTGTTAATTAAATTGTAGTGCCAATATAACTCTTTCATTTACCTTGACTTGAAGATCGTCAAGTAAATTGGAACGTTATTGTTATTAAAGAAGTGAGTTCTATAATAATACTGACTTTGTGTTTCTTGTAATATCTTCTATTTTATATTGTACCTAACGAACATTGGCGAAGGTTGAGCGACCTCTGATTGTAGTAACGTGTCTTAGACATCATTTATTGGTGGCGCTCGAGTTCTGAACAAGTTCGGTCTGTTCTAATTCTGACCTCAATCCAACTGTTTTTGGGCTCATGTATAATACATTCTGAACTCTCTACCAACTAGACAAAGTTTTATTGAACTTCCGGTTGATTCTATGAATCTTTAACGTGAAGAACTCTGCCATCGAGCTGGTTATAATCCGAATATATTTCAGGTCAACTTGAAATGAAATGAATACAGTCTTACGCCCACTCTCTGTAAAGAACAGGCGAATGAAGATGGGTAATGCCATGCAGTGTGCAATTTTGGAAAATTTGCCAGGACAGAAAAATCCGAAAATTCATCTCGGCCTTCAACTGCTATTGACCTTCCCCGAACCACCCCTTAAAAAACACGATGGCATAGAGATTAAAACATTAAAGTAATTCTAAATATTTATTATAACATATTAAAGTAATACAGTATTCTAAATATTTATTATAACATATTAAAGTAGTACAGTATTCTAAATATTTATTATAACATATTAAAGTAATACAGTCGACTAAATATTTATTATAACATATTAAAGTAATACAGTCGTCTAAATATTTATTATGACATATTAAAGTGATACAGTCGACTAAATATTTATTATAACATATTAAAGTAATACAGTCGACTAAATATTTATTATAACATATTAAAGTAATACAGTCGTCTAAATATTTATTATAACATATTAAAGTAATACAGTCGACTAAATATTTATTATAACATATTAAGGTAATACAATCATCTAAATATTTATTATAACATATTAAAGTAATACAGTCGTCTAAATATTTATTATGACATATTAAAGTAATACAGTCGACTAAATATTTATTATAACATATTAAAGTAATACAGTCGACTAAATATTATAACATATAAAAGTAATACAGTCGTCTAAATATTTATTATAACATATTAAAGTAATACAGTCGTCCAAATATTTATTATAACATATTAAAGTAATACAGTATTCTAAATATTTATTATAACATATTAAAGTAATACAGTCCTCTAAATATTTATTATAACATATTAAAGTAATACAGTATTCTAAATATTTATTATAACATATTAAAGTAATACAGTATTCTAAATATTTATTATAACATATTAAAGTAATACAGTATTCTAAATATTTATTATAACATATTAAAGTAATACAGTATTCTAAATATTTATTATAACATATTAAAGTAATACAGTCGACTAAATATTTATTATAACATATTAAAGTAATACAGTCGTCTAAATATATATTATAACATATTAAAGTAATACAGTCGACTAAATATTTATTATAACATATGAAAGTAATACAGTCGACTAAATATTTATTATAACATATTAAAGTAATACAGTCCTCTAAATATATATTGTAACATATTAAAGTAATACAGTATTCTAAATATTTATTATAACATATTAAAGTAATACAGTCGACTAAATATTTATTATAACATATTAAAGTAATACAGTATTCTAAATATTTATTATAACATATTAAAGTAATACAGTCGACTAAATATTTATTATAACATATTAAAGTAATACAGTCGACTAAATATTTATTATGACATATTAAAGTAATACAGTCGACTAAATATTTATTGTAACATATTAAAGTAATACAGTATTCTAAATATTTATTATAACATATTAAAGTAATACAGTATTCTAAATATTTATTATAACATATTAAAGTAATACAGTCCTCTAAATATTTATTAATAATCCTGAAGCGACATTTAGGGGTAGGAAGCACATGAATAATGAACACAGTTTTTATGGTATACTACAGATCAAAGTAATACTTTGTCCTAGAATCAGACAAGTTTTCACTGTTATATCCTTGCTGTGGTGGTTTAATCACATCTAAACATGATCTATTGGAAGTTCTTAATAATTCAAATCCTCCACCATCTTTTAATTTATCTATATTTTGCTACCAATATTGAGAAAAGTCGTCTTTATTGAGCCACATTATTCTGTCTTACTTCATTGCTTTCTTCACCGCTACTGTTGGAGGTACTGGCACTAGCACCCGCAGTTTCGGCTTCAAACTCTCTCATGGCCTAGTCCAATGGGATATCAGCTACATCATTGCTTCCATCACCACTACTGTTAAAGATACTGGCAATGGCGACCGGAATTTTGGCTATAAACTCTCTCATGGTCTGTTCAAATAGGTTAATAGTTTCCTCTTCACCCATTCTGAAGATAAATAGAATAACAGACAGTAAATGTATTGTTCAATGCTCACACTGTTAGTGTTAAGGTGATATGAGAAAAGTATTCTTATAAAAAGTACGAGCCTAGGTCATAGAGCTAGAACTATATATTTCGAAGTGCTGTTAGTTCAGTTAGTAAATAGAAATTAACAAGATAATAATTTGGCGGTACTGACTTATAGTGATCATCTGAAAGAAATATCAACAATATGTATATACAAAGTTCTCCTTACAATTCCCACTTAAAAAGAAAATATATTTAATATAATTAATTATAAGAATGATGATAGGCCTGCAGTTCAATATCTAAAATACAAATACAAAGGCTAATGCCGCTGTCCTGGCAAAATTTCCCTCATTGCACACTGCATGGCGTTACCCGTCTTCATTAGCCCATAAGGTGCAGAAGAGTAGGACGTAAAACTCCATTCATTTCATTTCATTTTGTTTGAGATAGAGTAAATTTGTCATTGACATTTTCTAATAAAGGCCTAAATTCTGCACAGATTGCATAAATCTACTAACACAAACTACAACAATTACGCGCGCCTTTGCCTTGACTAGATTTGGAATTCATGTCTTTCATTTGTCACACTGGCCTTTAGTTTCAAGCAGCCTTGTAGACAATTTGCGGCACTGGATACTGGACAATTTGTTAAACTTGCCTAATGAAGTTAATGGGACAAACAATTCGTGGTCTGAAAAACCATAATGATTACAACTTCCGCTTCTTGACAAGGAGCAATCATTGTTGTAGTTAAATTAATTTTCAACGCGAGATCTCGCAAGATTAGAATATAGGGTCGTGTGCACTAATTTACATATGACCCAGATTTCATGTTCTGTTTCGATGTTACGATACACCATACAAATATAAATAGACAAAGTACAGAGTACTGTCGTTTTCACCTCGTTTAATGAGAAAATGCTAATGTTTAATTTCAATGTACCAGTGAAGAAGACTACAATTATTTTTCATTAGCAGCATTGGTTTAACATCGTTACATTCAACATATTGCATTAACTTCTTACATTTACGACATTGAACATGTAATAAGCATTATCTACATAGCATTTAATATTGACACACATTCCCCGCCATAAACATTGGTCCAAGTTTCTTTTCTTTCTACTTTAGTCTATATATTATAAAAAATAAAAGTAGGCCTGGTTCGAGTTGTCAAAACTGTAGTTCCCAGAAATTCTTAATTCAAATTCATTCATACATCAAATTTTAAAATTATTTACTCTCTACATTGAAATTTGAATTGAATTTTTTTTCTCATTTCATAAATATTCAAAATAACATTTTCAACTGTATGCCATTTATCTTAGTCTATAGAAATTATAGGTTTAATGATTTTTAATTTGACACAACTTTTTCATTTTGACAAATCGCGTTTAACATTTTCTTACACTTTTTATTAGGTGTTACTAGCATTGTCATAAGTTTGTTGATTCTAGAAACAGTAAAACTTCTATCTCATATTTTTGAAAAGTTGACAAGGTAAATAATGAAATCAAAGGTTTACAGGACAGTAGTAGGTCTTGCCTATGTTTGATTGCTTGTGGGGTCGGGGAAGAATAAGATTAAGACAGCTGTAATTTCGGAATACTTCAGGTTACATTCAATTATAAACAATCAGAATATCAATTCCATCACAATAACAAACATGTAATATTAGGCCATGGAATTTGAAACAGTCCAATATGCGTTAAAGGATCACTAACATTGCAAGGGCAAAACATCTCTGTTAAAAACTGGAGAAGTTTTTCAGTAGATCTACATGTCAAATTAGGTCAAATATTAGGTTAAAACTGTAGACTAATGAACGTTTACAGGAGATATTACCTGTAGAGATATGGTTGTCTGATATCTCATATCTTTAATTCATTTACACGTTTATTATAAAGATTGATATACTAGGTAATATATATCCACCTTAGTATAAAGGCCTGCTAGGTCTATTTGTGACAGTACTAAAATACCAACCCCTGGCATAATTCTTTTTGTGGAAGTGTTCACTACAAACTACATGATTTTTACTTGGAACAAATATAATTAATTCTTGGTCTTTCATTTATCAAAAAAAGCCTACATAGATCTAGTCCTATTATAAGGTCTAATTTTTATTTTTATAGGCTATCGGTTATTTGAGCCTTCAGTAAAATAGTTCCAGATACTTTGAATGGCAGTACGGGGTAGGAACATGTATTCTTTTTATTTATTTATCTGTTTAATCTTTTATTGCGTCTGTGGCGTGGCGAAAAAGAATGGTTTGGGGAGAAAGAAATTTACGTATGTGTGACTGTGAGTAGGTAGGTAAATGGCGAGTTAACGTTCGCTTCCAGCAATTGCTGATATCGCAAACTAGGTAGTTGCACTTTGGTGGTCGTTGGTAGTGGATTTAGAATCAATTAGATGATTTAGAAAACTGTTGGTTTGGTGGTGGTTTGGGAAATCGTACGATCTGGTCGGAACGAATGTCATGGCGGTGAAACTCGGCCCTGGATAGTGTGGCGTGAGTGATTCAGTCTTCTACATTCTTCCAAAACTCGTTATGATCATGGTGGTTGTTGTTGGTGGTTGTTGGTTTGACTGTGAGTGTAGTTCTTGGGTTTATATAGGTATCAAGGTTTGATAGGCGTGTTTAAGCCCGTCTATAATAAATGACATGGTTTAGATTGGTCCATAGACTTAATCTACAATCATTTAAACCGATGGCTACATAATCTTAGTCCTTCTTCTCTCCCAGTACTACTACTAAACCTACCAAAACTAAAAATATTATTAAACAGTAGGCCTAGGCCTAGTCACAGCTTTCATAGAATAAACCAAATTTGTTTGAACAAGGCGACAAATCCTGATAATAGACTTGACCATGAAAATTCTAAGCCATTTCTTTTTTTTTTTTTTTATCTTGTTTAATTCATAAAACTTAAAAAAATAAAAAGTACAAACAAACAATATCACAGATTAGACATATTGCACAAAAACAAACAGCAATTAATTATATTTAACACTAACGGTATTATTTGTAACCGATAAATAGCAATTAAAAGAGAATAATTGTAAAAATCTATGGTGATTATTATATTTCTGCATGTTATTATAAATCTGATTCAGGTGATTTACAAAAATTGACTTAAAAAGAGATAATATTTCAATCTTAGCTGATTGTCTAAGGAATAACAACCTGCGTTCGGCTATGGCCAGTCTGTAAGATAAAAGTAAAATGATCAGAAACAAACGATCACTATGTTTTTTATGTGAATAACCAAGTAACAGCCATTGAGTTGATCCTCAGTAAACCCAGTGTTCTGAAAAAACACTTCAATAAAATCAGATAAAAAACTACGACATATTTGCAATGAAGAACAAAATAAAAACATATGCTGAATACTTTCTGGAGTTGAATTACAAAATGAACAAAAAGGATTAGAGACAGTGCCGATTCTGAACAGTTTTTCATTGGTCCAGACAATATTGTGAGCAATTTTGTAATCATTTTGTACCATTTCAGAACTTTTCCAATTATGGAAAACCGATGTCCAAACGGGTCTGAAACTTAAATCAAAACCGACATTTCTCCAGAAAATTTCACAAGTTGGCACTTTAAAAGATTTGTCCCTTAAAACATTATATATGGTTTTAGTTGACATATTACATAACTGAATAGTTTTTCCATTTATGACCAAATCTGACTGAATTTCATATTTGATTCGACCTCTTTGATTAATCATCAGATCTACCCATTCTGGGGGTAAACATTTCAAGATCGTAACATATTGTTTATTTACTGATTTAAAGGTAGAGTTTGGATAAAAACTCTCTATAATTTCGAAAACATCCCTAGACGAAAGCAGATCGTGACTTGAAAAATCAAAAATATCAGATAGCTTAATGAACCCTGCTTCAACCAGCTTATCAAAATATAACCTGAGGGTAAGGTTATGTTATGATTATCGAAAATAGGTTGATTGAAAATATCACTTAAAGACTCAATTAACAAATTATTGTTACGGAAACCTTCCCATGCTCTCAACATAGAAGCATAACATATTTGCAATACTTTTAAGTCATTCTTGGCATACTTAAGAAAAAGCAGTCAAAAGAGCATAAAAAATGTTTGTACCTATGCAGAAAGTACGTCATTAAGTGCTTCCAAACATAGTCATCTGAACACTTCAAATACTTTGACAACCAATATAATCTAAATGCATCCTGCTTTACATCGATATCAACTAGATTTAAACCACCATCGAAATAATTACCAATCATAGTAGAAAATTTGATACTGGGTGGTTTATTGCACCAAATGAATAATCTGATAATTTTGTTTAACTTAATACTGGCCCATAAAGGAAGATTTATTACTCTCAAGGAATACCATAACATTGAGAGACACAATGTGTTTATTACAATTACCTTACCTTTCAGGTGTAAATCTCGCTTTTGCCACAGATTAACTACTTTCTGTATTTTGGCAATTTTAGGTTCCCATGTTAACCTTTCACACATCCTTAAATCAGGACCAAGATAAACACCTAATATCTTGGTTGCTCCTGTAACAACCTTAATAGGTAAATTGGGAACATCATCAACAGATGCAGAGCCACATAATAGTAATTCTGATTTTGATATATTTATCTTTGCTCCCGATGCAGAGCAATAGATTTCAAGAGAATTAAATGACTCTAAGATTGACTGAGTCGTGTCATCGGCATGTTGGTAAATGATAGATTGATTTATGGAACCTGGAATGTGTATCCCATTCAGTTTTTTGTTAGATTTTATCAACAGATTGAGTGGCTCTGCAGTGAGTACATATAGAAGGGCTGATATCGGGCAACCCTGTCTAACTGATCTATTAATTTTAAAAGGGAGAGAAACATGACCATTAATTTTAATGCAACTACGAATGTTATTGTATAAAATAGCAACATTGTTGCAAAAGTAATTGCCAAACCCAAAGACTTTAAGTAAATCGAACATATATTGATGACTGACCCTGTCAAAAGCTTTTTCGGCGTCAAGTTTCAACAGATATAACGGTAAATCTTCACAATCTACAAAGTCAATAAGATCTCTTAAGTTCAAAACGTTATTTGCTATGTCACACCCTGGTTTACAACAAGACTGTTCTGGGGAAACAATCGAGGACATGACATTTTTTAAACGTAATGCCAACGTTCTTGAAAATATCTTATAGTCTACATTAAGTAAACTAATGGGGCGCCAATTTCTAAGGTCACATTTCTCCCCCCTATTCTTATAAAATAGAGAAATAACACCTCGTTGCATTGATTTGCTTAAAATGCCTTCATTTTGAATTGCTGATATTACCTTAAAATAATGAGGTCCTAATAAATCCCAAAAGTGTAGAAAAAATTCCACAGTAAGACCATCAGGTCCTTGCCCCTTTTTCATGCCCTGGAGGGATTTATGCAATTCACCCAAAGTAAAAGCTTCATCACAGGCATCAGCATCTGATTGCTCTAGCTTATTCTCAATAAGATCAAATAAATAATTTTGATTTTCTAAATTAACCGTTTCTGAGTCATACAATACTGAATAAAACTGAACAGCTTCTCTTAAAATGTCCACAGTGCCAGTCACAGATGCTCCTGAGGCAGTCTTAAGGGATTTAATCACATTTGCGTTCTGTTTGTACTTTTCTAAATTAAGAAAATAGGAAGAACATTTATCTGTTTCTAGGGCGTAATCTGCCTTTGACCGAAGTATTGCACCAGAACATTTGTCTTGTTCATGCTGACACAACTTGTTTTGTAGATCATCAATTACAGAATAATCATAATTATCTTGCTGATTAATTTTGTTGTAATGGAAGTTTAAAGCAGTCTGTAATTGCCAAAATTCGTCGCGCTCACGTTTTCGCTTCTTTTGAGCATATAACACACACGACTGTTTTAAACGGAACTTTAAATTGTCCCACCAGATAAGTATCTCTGAGTCATAGAGTGGACAAGTCAGAGAACGTGAAACAACACTTTTTATGACTTCAGAAAATTGTATGTCTCGTAAATACGTATTGTTAAAAATCCATACACCAGGACCACGTTCGTACTTTTGGAAATCTAAAATAAGTGAAACAAAACTATGATCGCTGAGACATGTGTGGGAAATAAAACAGTAGGAAATGTTTTCTAAAAGAGCCGTTGATGCAAAGATATAATCTAACCTTGATTGTTTAAAGGATCCCTGAATCATTTGCCTGCGAGTAAATTCAGTTTTTGATGGATTTCTGTCCTTCCAGACATCGGATAAATTATTCCCAGATACAAAATCTGACAGAAGTGTGGTATTGTTTCCAAAACATTCCACATTTCTTGAACGATCAGTGTAGGAGTTAATGACATCATTACAATCGCCGCATATGAAATAGGTTCTCGAAGAATCAATATAGTCCGATAATGAGTCAAAGAAAGTTACACGCTCATTTAAAGAGTTAGGCGCATAAATACATACAATATTTAGGTCCTTTGAATCAATTGATAGATTACACTCTACTGTCCTTCCAAGGTTGTCACTATACACAAAGGATGCGTTGTTTATATAATGTTTTGAAATAAAAATTGCGCATCCTTTAAAACCACACGGACTATTTGAATAATATATTAATCCATCCCAAAAATGCTTATAGGATTGTACATATGTATCAGACCAATGAGTTTCTTGAACACATAACACATCAATATTCTGCAAGTGAGTATTCGTAATGAGAGACTGACATTTTCATACACTCCTTAGTCCGTCCACATACATTTAAGGTAGATATTTTAACCATTATTAAGAGTTTTAAAAGAAATTGCAAAAAAATAAATGCCTCCATTTTACAACTTGTTTGACGTGACACTAAATTTTATGCCCTGTTTAACGCTAGAAACTTTCGCATGTTTAGCTTTTTTCAGATTACATTTAAAAACAGGAGATTCAGATTGGCTTTTTGTCAGGCTCCTACGTTTATGAACTCCTGCAGCAATTGAACTAACACAATCAGATTTAACATCGGTAACGACATCACCAGGAGATGTTTCCATAACACAATCAAAATTAATAGTATCATCAACATCATTAGATTTTGAATCAATATCAGCTTTATCAACATCATTATTTGTATCAGAAGCGCTAGCAGAAATACTATCAGGAACATTATTAGGAACACTATCAGGAACATTTGAAACATTTGGGTACTTTTTATTTTCAACAACAGGACTAAAAACATTTCCGTTACCTTTACTGTCGCACGGTTAAGCATTAACAGTTAACGGTTTCTCTCTGGCTGTAAAAGCATATTCACCCGTTAAAACAACATTTCTCTCTCTAGATCTCTCACCGTTATTGTCAACAAAAATATTGTCATCTGGTTGCACACAATCACATTTCCATGTGTACAAATTGCATCTCGGGCACAGAACTGATGTGCATGACCTTTTTCCATGACTCTGCTGCCCACATTTAAAACATTTGAAATCGGGACACTGTGAAACCACATGTCCAGGTTGGAGGCACACAAAGCATACTTTTTCCTGGTTATTATAACGAACTAAATATGACTGACCGTCAAAAACCGTCGCATAAGGTAAACTGGGCACTGTTTCTGGAAACTTTACCTTCACGAAACGAGTACCATCATATTTTTTCTTACCATCAAAATCAACAGTCTTTCTAATAATAGGTCCACAAGGGGTCACCCCCCAAGCAGCTAGCTTTTCTTCAATTGTCTTATCAGAAATATATACAGGAATATGCATAAACGATACGACTTTTATTCGAGAATCAATTAATTTGCAATGTAAACCATCATTATGACTCATCAGCCCATCACGTGCCAAATCTCCTGCTAAAGTGTTATTAATAAGGGTAACATCAAAGGAACCACTACAGGGAACAATTGCTAGAACACTATCATCCCCAACTTTATCCTCAACCAATTTAATTATATCAGCAGCAAGAAACTTTTTACCATTGACAATCACCTTCACAGTATTGTCTTTGACGAGTAAGCTAATCGAGTCCGCCAAAGCAGACGCCATTTTGTCTTTATGACTGAATAATCAGTCAGGCCAAAAGGCCTAATATACTATGAACCAGTACAAGTATATAAAAAATAATGTCAGAACATGAAACACAAACTTACTACATTAGCAAAAATGTAATCATTACATCAAAATGATCACGAATAAAGACGATGTTCGGCGATTTTAAAGAGCAACACAATTTTCGTTTTACTCCTATTATACACCAAGCGGAAGTTCAACGTGTTATTATTATTAGTAGGTGGCTGGTATACTCACTGTTTTTTTTTTTATCTTGTAAATATTTATTACCGAGAAATAAAATATACAATACAATTCAACGTGTTATTAAAAATTTTAAAGTGGTGTTATACAAAAAACTGTTTTTTAATGATATAAATATATCCGAGAAAATTAAAATATAAATATATACAAAAAAGTTTTACTACGAGAAATTAAAATGATTATATTTTTGCCCAGATCCAGACAAGATGTTTTAAACAATGAATTTATCATAGATGTTATACTCCTTACTGGATCAATTCCCTCCTAAAATGTCTTGTATGTGTTAACAAGTGTTATATTATATGACAGATATACTCCTGTTAGTTGGGTTCAGATACCCTTCCCACAGTCGTATGTGTTAACAACGTGTTATTATTATCAGTAGGTGGCTGGTATACTCGCTGTTAGCTGGTATCAGATTACCCTCCTACCTTACCATGTCTTGTATGTGTTAACAACGTGTTATTATTATAGGATGCTGGTATACTCCTGTTAGTTGGTATCAGATTACCCTCCTACCTTACCATGTCTTGTATGTGTTAACAACGTGTTATTATTATCAGTAGGTGGCTGGTATACTCGCTGTTAGCTGGTATCAGATTACCCTCCTACCTTCACCATGTCTTGTATGTGTTAACAACGTGTTATTATTATCAGTAGGTGGCTGGTATACTCGCTGTTAGCTGGTATCAGATTGCCCTCCTACCTTAACCATGTCTTGTATGTGTTAACAACGTGTTACTATTATCAGTAGGTGACTGGTATACTCGCTGTTAGTTGGTATCAGATTACCCTCCTACCTTACCATGTCTTGTATGTGTTAACAACGTGTTATTATTATCAGTAGGAGGCTGGTATACTCGCTGTTAGTTGGTATCAGATTACCCTCCTACCTTAACCATGTCTTGTATGTGTTAACAACGTGTTATTATTATTAGTAGGTGGCTGGTATACTCGCTGTTAGCTGGTATCAGATTGCCCTCCTACCTTAACCATGTCTTGTATGTGTTAACAACGTGTTATTATTATCAGTAGGTGGCTGGTATATTCGCTGTTAGTTGGTATCAGATTACCCTCCTACCTTAACCATGTCTTGTATGTGTTAACAACGTGTTATTATTATCAGTAGGTGGCTGGTATACTCGCTGTTAGCTGGTATCAGATTGCCCTCCTACCTTAACCATGTCTTGTATGTGTTAACAACGTGTTACTATTATCAGTAGGTGGCTGGTATACTCGCTGTTAGTTGGTATCAGATTACCCTCCTACCTTCACCATGTCTTGTATGTGTTAACAACGTGTTATTATTATCAGTAGGTGACTGGTATACTCGCTGTTAGCTGGTATCAGATTACCCTCCTACCTTCACCATGTCTTGTATGTGTTAACAACGTGTTATTATTATCAGTAGGTGGCTGGTATACTCGCTGTTAGTTGGTATCAGATTACCCTCCTACCTTAACCATGTCTTGTATGTGTTAACAACGTGTTATTATTATCAGTAGGTGGCTGGTATACTCGCTGTTAGTTGGTATCAGATTACCCTCCTACCTTAACCATGTCTTGTATGTGTTAACAACGTGTTATTATTATTAGTAGGTGGCTGGTATACTCGCTGTTAGTTGGTATCAGATTACCCTCCTACCTTAACCATGTCTTGTATGTGTTAACAACGTGTTATTATTATCAGTAGATGGCTGGTATACTCGCTGTTAGTTGGTATCAGATTGCCCTCCTACCTTAACCATGTCTTGTATGTGTTAACAACGTGTTATTATTATCCTAGTAAGTCACTTCTTAGACATTTCAAGATAAATGCGAAAAACTTTCCGAATCCATGATTAGTCTCCATGCATACATATGGCAAATGTTATATTCTTATAATTCAGTATTTTAATGATGTTTTAAACAGCATATGTTTAAATTAAATTTCTATCATTAATTTAATTAGAATTAGACTAACTAGGTTTTTCCTGACCAAATCATATGTTTTCATTGAACTTTGTGCAATAAAAACCTAGCAAAGAGTCATAATGTCACAAAACGTCGTATATTTCGGACAACATAAATTATACACAGGGATTGTTGCTTGTACTTTGAGCACCTTGGAAATTTTTTCTGATTTCAACTTTAATTTAATGAAATATCAACATAGTTTTTTAACAGTAAAAATAATCTTGAAACTATTTAATTCATTAATCGAGAAATTTAACAAAAATTGAATATCTTCATTTGGATATTTATTTAATTGAATGTTTGGAGGAGATCACTGCTCTCATTGTTCACAGGCATATCAAGCCAAAATTTCTTTTTGGGTCCCGGGAAAGATTCAACAAGT
>JAUJPP010000004.1:516897-549978 GCA_030562195.1 Nipponacmea schrenckii | reverse complement strand
CTCAGTCAGCTCGGAGATGTTGGGTAGGAAACTGCTAAGCTGATTCGTTAGACCCATAAATGATCGCATATCAGTTATGCTGGCAGGTACAGGAAAATCAGAGATTGCCTGGATTATAGTCGGATCAGGTCGATAACCATCTGCAGATAACTGGAATCCAGCAAACTGAACTTCGCTCTCAGCAAACAGGAACTTCTCCTTTTTCAGGGAAATGCCTTTATCTCGGCAGCATTTAAGGAAACTTCTGACATAACCAGGTAAATTATCTTATTGCGGTGTTTTATAGACCACCGAGTGCCAATCGGCCATATTGGGATTTAATTGAAGACAGTCTAGATGCTGCTATTGATTTGAATAAAAATACAATTATATTAGGCGATTTTAACTCAGATTTCTTAACTATTTGTAGTAGTCCGTTGCATGATTTTATAAATCGATTTCATCTCCGTCAAATTATTACAAGTCCTACTCGAACTACTAATACCTCTGTTACTTTGTTAGATCTTTATCAAATCGAATAAAATATTACCATGTACAAATTACATCACCTTAAGATGTCACGTTGTGGATATCCCTCCTCTCCCATGCACCCTGTTTTTCTCAATATACTAGTCAAATGTTTCTGATAGGATAAATGATATATTTATAAATATATTATGATTATATATTTACTGTTTCAAACTATAATCTATATAGTGTACTAGTATAAGGTACTGTTTCTATAGAAAAGTATAAATCTGATAGTTAGTCTATTATCTTTTTACCAAGTGGTGAATGAACTGACCTCTGATATGTCATACTACAAGGATAAACAAAATTAAATTCAAATTAAAAATATGCTCTGTAATGTTCAAGTTCTGGACAATAGGATATTTCCTATCTTGTAATTTTAATTTGAAGGAGGGCAGTTTTTGATTCACTCTGAAATTAAATACTGCATTAGTATCACTATGTTAAATAAACAATAGGTTTAAAAGGTATATCTTTTACTTCATAAGTAGTTTATGATTTAAAGAGATGTTTTTTGAGATAAACTAATATTTTGACTTGTCAACAAGCACAGGTTAATAAAATATTGGTTTGCAGATCTATACATGTATACTATATTTACATATTACTATTGATATTTTGTAGACTAAGTTACAAGATGTTACGTGTACCATAGAGAAGGGAGGTAATCCATGATAGCATGTTTATTCTAACATAGAAATTATAACTTCAGATTGATTTTAAAAACTGAATGCTATATCAATTCAAGATACCAAAATATAAAAATAAATACCTTAATATTGGATACCTCCTTGATCATAATGTAAAAACAACCTTCGCTCAAATTTCTGCACCCATTGATCCCTTGAAAAAAAAAAGAAAAAAAAAGTCACCTCTCCTTTCTACCAGTCCCAACATACTTCTAGTTCTACATGTAGCTGGGCACAACCTGGTAATACTATTGCTATTGAAGGTGATTTTGGGAATATTTTCCAAACCTGGATCAACCTAATTATAAATGATATCCAGCTATGTGTGATTCAAAATAATTTTTTCTCAGAATTTTTTACAATCTCACTTGGATGTAGACAGGGTGACCCGATATCACCATACCTATTCATTCTCTGTGCGGAAATTCTTAGTATTATGATCAGATATGATAAAACTATGAAAGGCTTTCTAATTAAAAATAAAGAGTATAAACTTTTACAGTACGCAGATGACACCTCTATATTCCTTGATGGAACTGAATCCTCACTCAAAAATGCACTGAGCCTAATTAATCAATTTGCCAAATTCTCTGGCTTGACACCCAGTTTTGAAAAAACAAGTTATGTTCCACTAGATAGAACCGCAAAAAATAATAACACTATGTTAGAACTAATAATCTAAAATTTGATGAAGGAAAATTTAAAATTCTTGCGATTCCATTCACTACCAATCTAGAAAACATAACAGATATTTACTACCATGATAAGATACTAAACTTAAAAAAGCTGACAAATCAATGGTCAAAAAGATACTTAACAGTGATTGGAAAAAATAGTTGTTGTAAAAACTCTATTATTACCTATATAATAATAACACATTTGTTTATAAGTTTACCTACACCAAGTGAGAGTAAAATAAACCAAATTGAATCTCTGTTATTTAAATTTATATGGAACAATAAAGTAGATAGAATTTCAAGGAAAGTACAAACCCATCAAAATGGAGGCCTGCAAATGATTAATGTGAGGCTTTTAATAAAAAGTTTAAAATTGACATGGGTCAGGAAAATAGTGAGATCAGAAACCGACTGGAAGACTTTACTGCTGGACTACCTACCTGATAATTATCAAGACTTCCTCAAATATGGTGACAAATTCATAAGTTAATTAGTAAAGAACATAACCCCTTCTGGAAAGACGTTTTCTCTGCCTATTATGATTTTGTAGAAATAACAATAAAAGAAAGTTCTACCAATGAAGAACTAATGTTACCTATCTGGTTTAATAGTATAATAAAAATAAACAATAAAACCATTTATTATAAAGAATGGGAATTTAAGGGGATAAGATTTATAAGTGATCTATTAGATCTTAATGGAGATATACCGAGCTATAATGAATTTTGTGATAAATTTAACATAATAACAAATGACGTAACCTTTTTGGGAGTCTGTAAATCAGTTAAGCTAATTACCAAAACAAACCGTGAAATAAGTCTTGCTACTTTACAACCAGGTTATTTGGTGTATAACCTCTGAACTCTTTAAAAACATAAAGGGTTGTAAATCCATCTATAGTCACTTTATACAAAATATTAATGAAAAACCTCAAAATGAAGTCAAATGGGAAAATACCCTACAAACAGATCTGATTCACAAGTTGGATAGTTATAATCTATTGATCTCCTAATGTACAATAGATACCAAACTTATTTGGTTCCAGTATAGGATACTTCACCACATTTTGGGAACACTGACAGTCCATCCTGCAGCATGTACAGAGAAAAAACATCTATTTTGGGATTGTCCATGTAGCCAAATGTTATGGGAAAGTGTTATTAAATGGACTAAGTTTAATTTTTGAACAGAAATTGAAACATTCTTCTTGGCTACTTTGGAAAAAACCAGGAAGTTGGTAATTTGATTCTATGTCTAAGTAAAACTCATTTATTTAAGAATAGAAACCAGAAGGCGAACATGCATGTAAAGTCTACCGGTCTCCTTACTTCTATTTTTTGTAGAGGGTCCGTTGGCCGAGTGGTCTAGACAGTTGACATGTATTGCTGGCGATTAGGTGCCTGACTCTGAGATCGCTGGTTCGAAACTCGTTCAGGTTTCAGCCAATTTTCAGCACGAGAATCTGTGCTATACCAAGAAAGTGTTATCCCAATAACGAAAATATTGTTGCAACACCACTTTCTAAATGACATTAAATCATCATGGTTCGATATATAACACTTTCAAAACTTTATGATAATTGTCAGGACTTATGTGTTTTTCCTAGCCAATAGAAATGTACTAACGTGATTCCACTGTACAAGAAAAACGACCCCTGTGTCTGCTCCAATTATCGCCCAATTTCATTAATTAGTTCACTTGGAAAAGTATTTGGAAGACTGATCTATAATCATATATATAACTTTTTATTCCAGAATCATATTTTATCTAATTTTTAGTCTGGTTTTATAAAGAAAGATGCTACTGTTTATCCATTAATCGACATATACCAAGATATTTTACAAACATAAGACGTAGGCAAAGAAATAAAATAGTTCCGATAAAATTTGGTTCAAGGGTCTTATTCATAAACTTAATTCTATTGACATTAGGGGCAAGCTTTTAAATCTTCTTCATAATTACCTTCTACACAGAATAACACCTCGATATCTAGGCGTTCTGGTTTAATTCTATTGACATTAGAGGCAAACTTTTAAATCTTCTTCATAATTACCTTCTACACAGAATGACACCTCAATATCTAGGCGTTCTGGTTTAATTCTATTGACATTAGGGGCAAACTTTTAAATCTTCTTCATAATTACCTTCTACACAGAATAACACCTCAATATCTAGGCGTTCTGGTTGCCCCTAATGTTTTAACTGTAAAACTGTATAATATTAGACGCGGTTCTCAGCTTCTCACCTTACCCTGGCCAACAGTTTCCTATAATTCATCTTTTCTTCCTTCTGCTATTCAAACCTGGAATGACTTACCTAACACCATTCGAAATTCTACTTCTCTTTCTACTCTTAAAAACGAGCTGTCGAAATATATTTCTAAATCTTCTGTGCCTAGATATTTTTATCTAGGTGATCGTTTTCCCCAAATTAATCATACTAGATTACGATATTGTAAAAATACCTTACAAGCCCACAAATATCTCATGTATATCAGTGACACTCCATCATGTTTATGTGGTCATCCTTTAGAAGATTCAGAGCATTACCTTCTCCACTTCAGACTATTTACACGGATACGAAACATGACTATAAACCTTCTTCCATCTCACAATCGCACTATCTCTTCACTTCTATTTGGCAACTCAGACCTCCCTTTAAATAGTAATGTCCATATTGTTTCTACTGTTCATAAGTTCATTTCCCTGTCCAAGCGTTTTGACAAATAATACTGCCGATATATACTCTCTCTACTACGTTTCGATATTTATTACAGCATTATGTCGATACTTTGTACCAATGAATAGATCTCCGGCCTCATTTTCATTTCCCTGATCCACCTTAATTCACTACACCTTTTTACTATTATATATTAGAGGCTCGACTTCTAGTTCGTGTCAATCGGGTTTGAAACCAGAAGTTGATAAAAATGAACTTTCTGATTCTGTGGACGTTTTAAGTGTTTTGAAAGCTATTCAGGCTAATCAAAATGGACCGACTGGTAAATTTAAGACTTTAATGAAACTTGGTTTGAACATTGGAATTAATAGACGTGGTCAAGTTCGAAATTGACAATTTCGATAATGAACAGTTATTGCCCTTGACTTTGTAAAATCACATTAAAAAAATTGTTGATACAATAGAAGCTACAATTATTTATGACAATGGCTTTTGATGAAACTTGTGATCATTGGAATATTTTATTTGTACATAATTATAGATGCTATAAATCAAACGAAAAAAGCTATAACAATGCTTATGTGCGGGTGTATGTTACCTTGCCTGGCAAACTATCTTTTAAATTCTTACTAAATTGTGTATTTTCTGTATTGAAGCTATATTATTATCTTAATACTCAGAGATAAAGACAGTCCTTGTACAGAACAAAAATAAATTTCAATTCATCTATAGCTCATGTTAAGGATTAACGATTTTTTTCTTTTGTTTGTATAAATAAAGTTTTGTTTTAAAGGGGACCAGGCTTTATTTGTTTCGGACAATCATCCGACAGCCTCAAACACATGAAATCTTTCGGTTAGCTAATCAGAAATAGTCTACAGAGCTTACCTTTGAAATTTGAGCCTTCAAATCCATGTGTATCCATAATTATCCGTGTTTGAAAAATCATAATGACTTAAGAAATTACAAACGTCCCGCCATATTGGAAAACGGTACGTCTTGAAAATCAAAGAGTTATCCTTCCCGTCGTGCAATAGCGGTCATCAATATAAACAGACTACAACGCATTTTTCAATTGTAGACTTTGTCAACAGGACACACAATTTTCAGACTGACTGGAGACCAGCCGCGTACAGCACGGAAAAAAAATGAAAAGTGAAATTTTTTGTTTGAGGCATATTTCAAGGTATTTTGCGATTTTCTCAGAGCTTGAATATTTCTGAGGACTTTTTAAATGTAACAAAGGCCCAAAACGACCCCTAAAAATCAAGCCTGGACCCCTTTAACTAGAGGAGTACTTGTATTATCTAGATGATTCAGTTTGTGAGTTAAATAATGCATAAATTTTTTTTTCATAGTGCATAGTTAATAAAAATATTGTCACCTCGCATATCAAAATGGCACTGGACTCTTTTCAATCTTTTCCCGAAACATTGTACGTTTTCATTCGGGTTTTGTTTCACCTTTCGAAGCAATGCTTCAGAAAATTCCAGTTTTATTACACGTGTATTCTAAAAATAACTAAATTTCCCAGAACATATTTCATTTAGAAAATATAAAATCAATACAGCACTTGTAATACGTTGATTGGTTGATAATAATAGATCGGTATATAAAGTGTTCGTCATTCCAAGTGCCTACAACTACCTAGTTTATGATAGAAGCGAATGTTAACTTGTCTCTTACCTACAACTACCTAGTTTATGATAGAAGCGAATGTTAACTTGTCTCTTACCTACAACTACCTAGTTTATGATAGAAGCGAATGTTAACTTGTCTCTTACCTACAACTACCTAGCGAATGTTAACTTGTCACTACCAACTAACCAACCACAGATTGTACCTTCAACCTGGTAGATTAACAGAACACGGGAATCTATAACAGGTATGTTAAATATAATATACATTATTTTGTCGATAGTTGTGATATATAATACTGTCACGTTGGGAGCATAAAGACTTCATGGATTTTACTGTGTATTTCATGTTGGTTATTGAGGAATGTGCGTCACATGACTAGTTAGATTGCTGTGTAGAAATGAAATGAATGGAGTTTTACGTCCTACTCTTGTGCACTTATGGGGCTAATGAAGACGACAACGCTATGTAGTGTGCTATGAGGGAAATTTTGCCAGGACCGCGGCATTACCCTACTGTCTGTGTGATTTCCAACTATCGAGGGATCTTTAACGTGAACAGCCTGTAGCACGCGGGGCCTCGGTTTATTGCCCCGTCTGATCGATAAGACGCCTTTTTCCATGTCAGTTACTCCGACCTGCATCGCTGACAAGGTGAAACCGGGCTGAGACTGCTGTGTTGAAAGCATCTCGTATTCACAGTATAAGACTAAATACATGCCAGATATAAATATGACAAATATTATTCTGTTTTTTAAACGAGGAAAGTAATTATGTTATGAGAGTTAATATATATATATATTAACACAGCACGTGTCGCGAGACATAACGAAATTGATAGTAAAATGGTTGACAACAATTAGTAACTATGAAGTAGTAATATAGTAACAGCGACTATTTGATAATGTATAACTGAAATATTTCTATATTTTTATAATATAACATTATTAAAACCAGTTTCTTGATAGTCGTAATATATTACTCCTTAGTTACAGACTGTTTATACAATAACACGCGGTTGTCAACCATGTTTCTGTCTACTGCATGACATATATTCCTTACGACTGTATTGATTGATATGAATTAAATTATTGAATAATAACGTTGTTTTATAGATTTATTAGATTGTAGAGGAATTCTGTAGTAGCCTATTAGTCCACTAATAAACAAAGACTGCCGGTTGTTTCTATAATATATACTAGTATATATACAGTAATAGCGGAGCCACGGTGGCTCAGTGAGGTGGTCTAACTTGAGGGTCCAGGAGCCTGTTTTACGAAAACTTAACCATGTTTCTGTCTACTGCATGATTACACAAAATAATCTCGAAAACGACTCCATAACAGTTTACAGCGCCGCCCTTTAGAAACGTCATCCAGGCAACAACTTGTTCCAAACATAAAAACGTCTTTTACGACAAAAGACTGGAAAATCAAATCTAGCTTCAAGGAATTTGTAGGTGAAGGGAAAGCAATCATTAAAGAGAAACAGACTACAAATAACTAGCGACATTATTATTATTAAGTTTATAAAAAGATTTTAAATTCTATTCTATATTTGACAGGGAGTCAATGTAAATCATACACAACCGGTGTTATATGGTCATGGAGTTTGGTTCTCGTTATTAGGCGTGCCCTGGTATTTTGGACTTTGGTTAATTTTTTCATAAGCTTGTCAGGAATGCCAATAAGAAGAGAATTAAAATTATCTAGACGCGATGTTATTAATAGAATCCAAATCTGTTTTTATATTTGTTATTTTGGTAAAAAAATTGTAAATGAACTTAAAGCTATTTGGAGGTAAAAAGGTAATTCTACAGTGTGACTGGCCAGTACTTCTTGTGTTAGATAAAGTTAGAAATATAACGATATTAGATATTTAAATTGTACTTCAAAACAACAAAAATTATAACTGGAAGTCTGAAATCAAACATTCTTCTGAGGAGTTTGGCACCAATCTTGTAGAAATTTGTATCATTCTCAATCCGTTGGTGATAACAAGATTTCATTGTAAAATATACCCAAGTATATTTAATTGTCTAAGATCGTATATCAAGTATAATAATATATTTCCCTGTAGAAACTGTGTAACTGATATTGAGGTCAAGGTTTTGATCACGTCATTTTATTTTTAGAAATTTGGAAAATTTAAACTTTATAACAATATCATTGGTTAAAATCGTGTATGACGTCATGCACGGTAATTTTCCTATAATTACTATTCAACTATATAGGGTTTGACGCATCTATTCTAATCATTTACACCTCGGATCGTCATACTAACAATATTATTCTACAATTCTTATTCTACCATAGTTTATACATCGACTAGAATCGGAACTTAATTTAAAGATAGAAATAAGGTAGGTGTTGTAGATATTCAACTAGAACCTGATCTAAGTTTTAAGATAGAAATAAGGTAAGTGTTGTAGATATTCAACTAGAATCTGATCTAAGTTTTAAGATAGAAATAAGGTAAGTGTTGTAGATATTCAACTAGAATCTGATCTAAGTTTTAAGATAGAAATACTAGGCCTACTTCTCTTTAATTTCACCAACGTTTCAAATCACATACAGCAATCTTTATCAAGCGAATTAAACATGTCATTTAAAGCTTAGAAATAAGGTAGTTTTAAACATGTATTATCGGCATGCCACTTTCAATATATAGTATTGGACGTGTCCCTTAATTTGGAATTAAAAACCCAGGTGAAAATTAGGTGATAATTCATGTAGTAAAAAAACTTTAATTTCCACCCAGGTGAAATTCACAGCTTTAACCTCAAAATAATAATGGTGATAATCAAAAAGTTATTTAAACATTACAGTGTACGGTGGTTTACATACGACATCATTCACTAATTATCACCTAATTTTCATCTTAGTGTAAATAATAATCACCTAGGTAAAAATTAAAGATTTTAATTCAAAATAAAAAAGTGAATTATGTCGTATGTGAGCCAGCGTTCTACAATGGCTATATATCACTGCTAGAAGCAGGTTAAAGGGGCACAATCTTGATTTTTAGGGGTCGTTTTGGGCCTTTGTTACATTTAAACAGTCCTCAGAAATACTGAAGCTCTAAGAAAATCGCAAAATACCTTGAAATATACCTCAAAAATTTCACTTTTTATTTTTTTCCATGCTGTACGCGGCTGGTCTTCAGTCAGTCTGAAAATTGTGTGTCCTGTTGACAAAATCTACAATTGTTATTACATGTACTTTCTTTTTGTTTTATCAGTGTGGGCCTGCGCAGTAGTAACTCTTTGATTTTCCAATATGACGTTCATAATATCTTAAGACAATATGATTTTCAAACACGGATAAATATGTATACCCATGGATTTGAAGGCTCAAATTTCAAAGGTAAGCTCTGTAGACTATTTCTGGTTAGCTAAACAAAAGATTTCATGTGTTTGAGGCTGTCGGATGATTGTCCGAAACAAATCAAGACTGTGTCCCTTTAAAGGGAAGTAGATACTACACCTATAGGAAAGAAACGGGGGGAGCTAAATCTGGACCTGTACGCTACCAGCCACCTAAAGATAACCCAGTAAGACGTAAAACGCCATTAATTTCTTCTTATTTAAAACCTAGAGGTTGAAGTTGGAGGGTTAATAGTAGTTAACCTAAACAATTCAACTGTTGTGTTGATAATAGCAACAATATCAAAAGTTAGTTTCAGTTAATAATATATTGAACAAGGGAGTGATGTAAATATTATAAATAGTATTTCAAATACAATGTAAATATATTGATTGATAAAATGACATACAAAGATACCAACCGGTGCCATCATGTTACGTGAGTCACATAACTATGAGATACCTGAATGAAATTATTGAGTATTTGTGTATATCGTAAATTGTATTGTATTACTGTGTATTGTATCTCTTTACTATGTAATATAAACTGTTACGAATTAATATTATTAAATTAGTAATTCAATACCAGCCGGTGCCATCAGAGATTTCACATAACTATCAATAATTCTAAACCAATCCGTGGTTAGGACCACGTGATACATGATTGACAATCCGCTCACTAGATGTTTCCGTGTACTAGATGTAAAT
The DNA here is from genome assembly GCA_030562195.1 of Nipponacmea schrenckii. Taxonomy (NCBI): domain Eukaryota; kingdom Metazoa; phylum Mollusca; class Gastropoda; family Lottiidae; genus Nipponacmea; species Nipponacmea schrenckii. The sequence continues at coordinate 539,714 of JAUJPP010000004.1, read as the reverse complement.
AATCAGTTATCGAGAAATGCAGACGACATCTTTGACCGAATCATCTAGTCGCTCACTGCCTTGAAAGGTACATATTATCCCACAATTATCTTTTACTTAACAAAATTTACTGTTTTCAAAGGTCTAAAGGAAGTATTACAAAATTTCGTGTTGTCAACAGTCTTGGTCGTCTGTCTCTAAAATACGTAGTATTATTATTTAGAGTCAACATGTCGGTCTAACGACATGTCAAATAAAGTGGATAGATTTTATTGATTCTATTCAGAAATAGAAACGACGATACGAAAATCAGGTACCAAGTATACAACAGTTAAACATTTAAGGTAAACTCATCAGAAAAAAGGAACCAGGATTATTCGGACTAAAGACCCTTTTCGGGGAAGCTAAACGGCCTAAAATTAGAAAAAAACTCCTACAAAAGTGATTTCATGTGAAGTGACAGTCAAGCGAATGTTGATAAAATGTAGTGGCCTACTTTCATTTTTTGACTAGTTTTTTATGGTCATGATATATTGATTTTTGTACAGAAACTATTAATTAGTGAATTAGTGACGTCGGTTCTTATGTTTTAATCTCTCTTCATTATATTTCAGGTCTCACTTCTTGGTTGTTAAAAAACTTCAACAAAATGGCTGGGTGTTATCACGATCAAGAAGAATTTGAATCAGATCTGACGATAGAAGTAGCGAGAGAAGGAGATATAATATTAAAGGAAGGTCAAGGTTTAGATGAGTTTAAGTGTAAAAAGAATCGTGGACATCGAGATTTCATCCCCTTCAAAGATTTAACTTTAGAACATTTACCTTATGGATACAAAAATACAGAAATATTAGAAATGATAAAAGAGAGAGGAAGCCGAGTTGTGAGACTAGTGGTAAGGAGTGGGACATTAGGATCTGGGTATGTGTATAGAGATAGAGTCAATAACCAATATTATATAAGGACCAATTATTTTGTTGTTAAAACGGAGGCTGATGTGAAACATTGTAAAGTCGAGTTTCATTACGATGATGACAGTAGGTCGAGTGTAATCACTAGTAGAGGAGTGGAACTTGTAGATACATGTCCTTATAGAGATATCACAAGATTCACATTCCATCCTGTACCTGATTTTTTACGTCAACTAGACTATGATGATAATAGAAGGCCATATATTAATATAATGCTAAAAAATAATCAAATTATATCGCGGCCAGCACAATTACTGACTGACTGGTATTTATCTCCATTAAACCTAAACAGTTCCGACATCTACTTGATGTTCATTTCATATCCTGATGGTTTTATCGGATACTTCAAAAGCTGTTATATTATATTTAACTCAATGCCTTCCAATATACAGGAGTTAACTTCTGTAGAAGTTTATATAGATGAGGATGATGGTGAAACTAGAAAGATAAGGGGTGATGTAGTAAAGTTTGGTGATGATTTTTTTGTAGAGGTACCAGAATCCATTTTTCAAGATAAAGTTAAGAAATGTAGAGTTGTGAGGAATGGTGAAGTTATTGGTCGTGGGACTCGATTGTATTTCAAACAATGTAAATTTGAAGATGTTTTCAATGTGAGTGGGATTGATGAAGATTTGCGTGATGTTGATTTGTGGGCATTTAATTTTCACCCTAAAAAAGTAAGTCAGAAAAGAATTGTGTCAGATGAACTGTGTTGTATTGGCCACCCTCATGGTAGAATCAAACATATAACTTTCGGACGAATAATTGAAAATTCACTAGAAAAGTTCGATAATCAACTTCGACATATTAAAGACCCACAATCAGACTGTCAGTTTAAGGAAGTTTCTTGTGTAAATTATTCATGTAAAACTTGTCCTGGATCTAGTGGATCTCTAGTAATACCACTGTGTGACTTGTTGGATGGTGATGTACATCATACTCATTTTATGGGTGAAAGAGTAAACAGAGTAAACAATGGTGAACAGATAGAAAATATAAACAGAGCCTGGATTCCTGGTATCAACATACGGTAAAATTTTTCTTTCTCTAGTTTCTGATGTCCAGTTTCATAGAAGGGGCCCAGGCTTGATTTGTTTCGGACAATCATCCGACAGCCTCAAACACATGAAATCTTTTGGTTAGCTAATGACAAATAGTCTACAGAGCTAACCATTGAAATTTGAGCCTTCAAATCCATGTGTATCAATAATTATCCGTGTTTGAAAAATCATAATGTCTTAAGAAATTACGAACGTCCCGCCATATTGGAAACAAGTCGTCTCGATAATCATAGAGTTATCCTTCCTGTCGTGCAATAGCGGCCATCTATATAAATAGACTACAACGCATTTTCAATTGTAGACTTTGTCAACAGGACACACAATTTTCAGACTGACTGGAGGCCAGCCAGCACGGAAAAACATGAAAAGTGAAATTTTTTGGTTTGAGGTATATTTCAAGGTATTTTGCGATTTTCTTAGAGCTTGAGTATTTCTGAGGACTGTTTAAATGTAACAAAGGCCCAAAACGACCCTAAAAATCAAGCCTGGGCCACTTTAAATAATGATTAAAGATGACATGACATACTCCAATTTATTTTTAAAAATATTTTACGATGTCAAAAAACCTTTCAACATTCAAACTTTGATAAAATAAGACGATCGTTTTTTCGTGACCTTGTTGTACTAAGTTAATTCAAGGTAGTTGCTAAATTCTACATTTAGAAACTTTCAATCGTACAATTTCCGAATCCTTTTAGCCATTGTTTTTAATCATGAAATTGGCTACTTCTTACTTCAATATATATTTTTCAAAACGTTTCTCAAAGAAAAACAACCCTTCACAATTAATTCTAAAATTAAACGACGAAATCTGTGATTGATGGACCTTGAACTTGAACTGGTAGTGACTCAATAATACACAAAGAAACTGACGATCGACTGGTGCCGATTAACTTTTCTCTTTTTAATTATTTTTATCTATACAATTAATAAAGAGCACAACCAAACAATCTTTTCATATTTTCTATAAAAGTGATAATTTTTCTAACTTTTAACAGTCATAACAATAGAGTTATATAGAAACTAGAGTCTACACTTATCATGTTACCGTGGACCGATAAGGAACCTTGTCCGCCATCATGATTCCGGGAACTTCACTTGACGTTGAATCTTGACCTACTTAATGTTTTGTACACAAAATGCCTGAAAGTTGTTGTTTTTACGGTCGTTTTAACATGAGAAAGAAAGGAAATGGCTTAGAATTTTCATAGTCAAGTCTATTGCAATAAAAGATTAAACAAATAAATTAAAAGAATACATGTTCCTACCTCGTACTGCAATTCAAAGTATCTGGAACCACAGGAATTGGAGGAGCCACCAATAGAGTTCAATAAAAAATTTAATATTTACTTTTCGCCCATAGAAATTGGTTCTAATTTATAAAATATTAACTTTTTTATTGAACTCTCTAATTTGGTGCGGAGCTAAATGTGACGTCACAGACACTGAGGCTGTTAAACTAATTTCTAATGAAAATATCTGTGGAAAAAAGGGGATTGCGCTCCATCCCTTCAATTAAGGACCTAAAATTTGGTTGGAAATGAAAGGTGAACCATTTAGTGATGTGCGTGTGAAGTTTCAAGCGAAAAAAATAAGTGGAAGTGTCATTTTGGGGATGTTTTGGTGAGGCGGGGTGCCGTGTTTTGATTTGGTTGTTTCGTTCCTTGTCTTTATATATACTATGTGAGTGAGTGATACGACTCTATTGATCGCTCCTGTAAGGTCAACTCAAAAACTTCTCCAGTTTTTAACAGAGATTTTCTGAAAATGTTTTGCCCTTGCAATGTTAGTGATCCTTTAACGCATATTGGACTGTTTCAAATTCCATGGCCTTATATTACATGTTAGTTATTGTGATGGAATTGATATTCTGATTGTTTATAATTGAATGTAACCTGAAGTATTCCGAAATTACAGCTGTCTTAATCTTATTCTTCCCCGACCCCACAAGCAATCAAACATAGGCTAGACCTACTACTGTCCTGTAAACCTTTGATTTCGTTACTTTCCTTGTCAACTTTTCAAACATATGAGATAGAAGTTTTACTGTTTCTAGAATCAACAAACTTGTGACAATGCTAGTAACACCTAATAAAAAGTGTAAGAAAATGTTAAATGCGATTTGTCAAAATGAAAAAGTTGTGTCTAGGAAAGTTGATAAAATCAAAACCTGGTCCAAATAAGGAATTACTTTCTATCTACATTGAGCTCTGAATTGAATTTTGAGTTTTATTTTTTTATGAATTGAAATATATCAATTTAAAAATAGTATCGAGAGCTTTGGGTTGATGAAAATGTTGACCACTGCAGAAAGATATTATTTATAAACATCATTGTCAGTCTAAAAAATGGGTCATTTTCACATGAATATTTCGGGAGAGAAGTTTGTCTATTTCGAATTAAAAATCATTAAACCTAATATTTCTATAGACTAAGATAAATGGCATACAGTTGAAAATGTTATTTTGAATATTTATGAAATGAGAAAAAAATTCAATTCAAAGTTCAATGTAGAGAGTAAATAATGTTAAAATTTGACGTATGAATGAATTTGACTTTAGAATTTCTGGGAACTACAGTTTTGACAACTCGAACCAGGCCTACTTTTATTTTTTATAATATATAGACTAACTTAGAAAGAAAAGAAACTTGGACCAATGTTTATGGCGGGGAATGTGTGTCAATATTAAATGCTATGTAGATAATGCTTATTACATGTTCAATGTCGTAAATGTAAGAAGTTAATGCAATATGTTGAATGTAACGATGTTAAACCAATGCTGCTAATGAAAAATAATTGTAGTCTTCTTCACTGGTACATTGAAATTAAACATTAGCATTTTCTCATTAAACGAAGTGAAAACGACAGTACTCTGTACTTTGTCTATTTATATTTGTATGGTGTATCGTAACATCGAAACAGAACATGAAATCTGGGTCATATGTAAATTAGTGCACACGGCCCTATATTCTAATCTCGCGAGATCTCGCGTTGAAAATTAATTTTCCACAAGGCTGCTTGAAACTAAAGGCCAGTGTGACAAATGAAAGACATGAATTCCAAATCTAGTCAATAAAGGCAAAGGCGACCAAAATTCAACGGGCTGAAGTTGTCCCTCATACAAACTAACTGTTCAGTGGCCTGAGTCCTAATTATTTCCGACACATTGAATTTAGAGTATAAAATCTTTTGATAATTGTTGGATTTTCCTATATGGTGCGTAATTGTTTGTACTTTTGTAGTTTGTGTTAGTAGATTTATGCAATCTGTGCAGAATTTAGGCCTTTATTAGTAAATGTCAATGACAAATTTACTCTATCTCAAACAAACTGTCAGTGTAATTTGTAAAGTGTTGTTAAGAACACGTGATATGAATAATAATTTTTTTATTTCATGATGAACTCAGTCTTTGGTAACTGATATTATTTAATTTCTAGGGGCCGGTTTCTAGTTGTCATTGGTTTAGGATTTTGACACTCGGTTAACCTATTATATTGCTTGTAAAATGGATGAAGGGAGTCTGGTATAATACAATCACACTAACAGTGTGAACACTAAACAATATATTTACTGTCTGTTTTTCTATTTATCTTCAGAATATACCAAATGGATGATGAGAGAAGGAAAACTAATAACCTATTGAAACAGGCCATGAGAGAGATTAAAGCCAAAACTGCGGGTGAAGGAAGGAAGTAACTAATAACCTATTGGAACAGGCCATAAGAGAGCTTAAAGCCGTATTTGCGGGTGCCACTGCCAGTACCTCTAACAGTAGCGGTGATGGAAAATATGAGAAAATACAATAAGTTCAATGGTGTATCAAATAGTGACATTCTGCATGCGGATGCTATGACAGCTTTGAAAGATGTAGGTATTCCTCGAAATTTATATTTCAGTTTTGGATCATGTATTGATCTGACTGCTTTGATTTCTATTGAAACAACCGTGAACCTTTTATATTTCGGCAATAAAATACATGTTGAGTTTCTTAAAAAAAAAGTTCATGCCATGATTCAATAGTATAATTTAAATAATTTAGTTCTCTTTTCTTAAAGGGGCACAGTCTTGATTTGTTTCGGACAATCATCCGACAGCCTCAAACACATGAAATCTTTTGTTTAGGTAATCAGAAATAGTCTACAGAGCTTACCTTTGAAATTTGAGCCTTCAAATCCATGGGTATACATATTTATCCGTGTTTGAAAATCATAATGTCTTAAGATATTATGAACGTCCCGCCATATTGGAAAATCAAAGAGTTATAAATAGACTACTGCGCAGGGCCCCCACTGATAAAACAAAAAGAAAGTACATGTAATAGCAATTGTAGATTTTGTCAACAGGACACACAATTTTCAGACTGACTGAAGACCAGCCGCGCGTACAGCACGGAAAAAAAATAAAAATTGAAATTTTTGAGGTATATTTCAAGGTATTTTGCGATTTTCTTAGAGCTTGAGTATTTCTGAGGACTGTTTAAATGTAACAAAGGCCCAAAACGAACCCTAAAAATCAAGCTTGTGCCCCTTTAATGGGTTTTTATCCCCCATTAAAGGATCGTGAGCTCCTGAATAAATCAAGTTCTCTTTTGGGAGACTTGTTTAGCATTAAAATTACAACACACACAATTTATAACAAGTCAAGTTTACACTAGTTTAAGTCCAATCTTTTAATTGTACAATGACACCGTTGCTTCACGTAGATTAGCCAGATATGTCGTCAACTGTGAGACGTTGAGTGATTAGGAAGTTCGCGTACAAGGCGTTATACGGACTAATTCCACTAATTCATTTGCCATCTATTTTTCATGTTAAATCACAAAATTCAACCTTCTAGAACTTTTTCCAGAAATCTCGTTGAAAACTTTCTTATATGTCACATGAAAGCCTATACTTTGTTTCTGTACAAAAATCCAATATAGCATGACCATGAAAATTTTGAACTAAACAAAATGAAAGTAAACCACTACATTTTATCAACATCCGCTTGACTGTCACTGCACACAAAACCACTATTTTTTGAAATAACCTTCCGCCAATTAAATTTCTCATTATCTCAGATATTCTGAAAGAAAATGCAATTTCAGACATCAAATTTCAAATCTAGACTAAAAAATTAGTCAAAAATGGGCATGCAAAAACCCCCAAAGGAAGGGAGAAAGAGGATTTCTAAATATAGAACGGACTAAATTGGTATACAATCACTATCATCAAATGTTTTACTGGACTGAGTCCTATATCTTGTATTATCTGATATCATGTGATATAACGCCATAGAGTTGTGTACACGATCATCTTAGTCACTCAACATCTCACAGACAGCTTTTACATTTGAAGAAAACTTCAGGGTCAGCTTTAATTTTAATGTGAAAAAATAGCTCCATTTTGTCTGGTAATATTGTGTTATTATTGCTGTTCGGTTCAGTTAGTCCAAATAAAAAATGAGTTTTGATAAGTAGATTAATTATCAATTAAGAATGAAAGTCTCTTTTATCAAGCACATTGACATGGCAGGGCATGGGGTTCAAATTGTTCATGTAACTGTTTTGTAACGTTTTAGCTGTTTGTGACTTTCAGACAAAGTTAGAGACACACATATTGATATTAACGTGTTGGCATGCAGTTTGTCGTATTTCACACTGTTTCAGAATTGATGTTTCTGAACACATCCTTAGAAAATATCCAGTAAATGGAATGTTATATTTAAGAAAAAACAATTTGCTACAACAGAGGATATCCTCGCTTTATATAAACCATCTTACTCAACAGAGGATATCCTCGCTTTATATAAACCATCTTACTCAACAGAGGATATCCTCGCTTTATATAAACCATCTTACTCAACAGAGGATATTCTCGCTTTATATAAACCATCTTACTCAACAGAGGATATCCTCGCTTTATATAAACCATCTTACTCAACAGAGGATATTCTCGCTTTATATAAACCATCTTACTCAACAGAGGATATCCTCGCTTTATATAAACCATCTTACTCAACAGAGGATATCCTCGCTTTATATAAACCATCTTACTCAACAGAGGATATTCTCGCTTTATATAAACCATCTTACTCAACAGAGGATATTCTCGCTTTATATAAACCATCTTACTCAACAGAGGATTTTCTCGCTTTATATAAACCATCTTACTCAACAGAGGATATTCTCGCTTTATATAAACCATCTTACTCAACAGAGGGTATTCTCGCTTTATATAAACCATCTTACTCAACAGAGGATATTCTCGCTTTATATAAACCATCTTACTCAATAGAGGATATTCGCTTCACCTACAGCTTAATTGATGACATGAAAGTTATACTTGACATAATGTATTTTGAAAAATATAAATAGTCATAACTTGTGCCCACACGGTTAGTGAAAATCTTACTATTCAACAGTACTATTATCCGGTTAGTATCTTACTATCCAACAGTACTATTATCCGGTTAGTATCCAGGTAACCAACAAGACATCTATTTTTCAACAATGGAAACATATCCCTTTACAGATTGCAATACAACCTATAACCTACATCTTCTTCTCCATTTTCTCAAGCAAAATATGTAGATTACACAAAAGATGATTTTGGAGTAATTGGTTAACCGAAAGGCTAAATCCTAACCAATTTTGAATTGCAACCAAATATAATTTACTAAGTAACCGTGTGAGCACTATTCATAACTCCATTTCATTGCCTCGTGTAAGAGCTATCCACTAATTCTAGACTCCACTCTTTATTCTCATAAATAGACAGTGATGAGTGTTTGGCAGTAAACTGATCTTAAGCTGATCTACAATTTTTTTCGATTTCCATTTAATGTTAACAATATTTTCTAAATGACATTAAATTATCTCATTTAATGGTAAGTACATGTAAAATCCTTATAATGCCCAATTTATACTTGTGAATCACGAATCAGTGTCTCTAGTTAAATGTCATAGAAAATTTAACTATTTAACTTTCATATTTTAAAATGTTTATACGTTAATTCAAAGTTGACTAGGGAGGTGATTTAAGGTTCAAAGTTTTAAAGTAATCGAGAAAGCTGATTAATTAGGTAATTCTAAAGTTAAAATCATAAAACATTCTCAACGTTTGGAAAATGCTATATTTTATATTTATAATATTTTCTTATAGCAATTTAAATATATTTTAGTATTTGTCATTTTTGACCAGTCGTAGATTTGTTGTTCTGATTGTGTCCAGCATTCAGCTATCTTTATGTAGTGGTATAAAGGTTGTTTGTCCAAGTAGTCTCAACCCAAGATAGAAATGTCTTGTAAAATAATTATTTCATTCATTGAAGGCCTAGACTGTAAACACTTGGTTATACTATACTCACAATAGTTGTAAGTCCGAGTAGTCTGACCTAAAGTTAATTTAGAAAACAGTAAAGCTGGAAAGCTCAGTGTTAATTTTTATTGTTTAAAGTGTGTTGTTATATATTTTTGTTAATAAATACTATTTTGTATTCAAAACATTGTTTTCAAGGCCTAAAACACGCAACAGATATTTTGTGTCAAAGCACTCGAAATCGGGATTAGGGTCTCAATTGGGAACATGAAAGATAAGGCAGAACCACTTTTTAGCTGGTTGCTTACTCACACTCTTCGGAGGAAAATCCCCGAATCCGCTGTACAGGAGGTATCTAGTTAGATCCTGGGTAGAACCCGGAATAACAAGTGGTGGCAGAAACTACCCACTGGCGTGAAAACTAAGCCAAGAGCATCGGTAAAGCGTTACAGCAAGTCAACATATATGTAAATTACAAAATAAAATATTACTGATGGTTGTGCACACTTCTTCCAGTAATATGGCTTCCCCTTTCAGCTAACATGAACTCTGCCACACATACATTCTCTCCACCTTTATCTGAAACAGACCATATTGTTGAACTGCTGTCAAAAAGCAGTGTGGATTCTAAAGGTTTAGTTAATGTTGATTTGTAATATTTGTGGTCTTGGAAATAATTTATCTTTCACGAGTTATCTCTATTAATGCCAAAGTGACGTCACGGTTATTATTCTGTTACGCCATTGAATCGTTGATACAATTTTATTTTGATCTTTTAGATGGCACAAGAAGCAAACACGTCTGTAAGCATGCATATTTTGTTTATTTCTGCATTCCAGACTCGCTTTCGAGATATTATATGTTTTTATCATAGACCAATAACACTGGACAACCCACTCCCGCGAGACTTGCACTTGCCCTAAGATAAGAGCTTGAGTCCAGCGTGAATATGCGAGAATGATGATTCTTTACTTCCGGTCGTCCGCTAACAACATGTCAACAATAGATGTTACGACTGTTTTGCAGGTAGTATTTTATAGAAATTTTAAATTAGCCTCGCTAGGCTATATAGGGTCGTTATGGTAGCTACTCTCTGACCCTAATGTGTGATGTTTAAAGATTCTTGTAAAAGAGTGGATCAAACAGAGCTAACATGATAACACTATTTATTAAAATGGCTGCTGCAACACACGTTTTTACATGACAAATTAAAGGAAAGTAACTCCACTATAACATAAATAGATAACTCCGTTATTATCGTAACATCCCCCCTCTTAAGCCTTTGATTATACATGTACCTAAAATAAATCAATTGCATATAACTTATACATGTAATAATGAGTTACTATTCAATAGAATTGTAAACTGAAATAAACATAATTTGAAAATCAAAACTTGTTGATTATTGTTTCTAACTAGTCCTTATGTATTAGGTCTACAGTTCTCAATATTCAATGTTTTTAAATGGGAATGTTTGATGAACAAAAATAGTCTATATATTTCAACGGTTTCGTTATCAATCGTCCTCTTCTGCTAGTAGTTGGCGTTTGTGGTAAAGTTTCTTTTATATCACCATCGCGTTTTGGTTTATTAACATCTGACGGAATCTTAAAGTGTTCATTCGTTTTGCGAAGATGTATTCTGTTTCTTCTATAAACATTACCATCCGGTGTTTTAACTAAATAGGACCGTGGTTGAGGAAGCTTCTTAATTACAACTGCCGGTTGCCATGTTTTTGTATTAAAGTATTGTAAGCGCACGGACTCTCCTTCTTTCAGTTCTGAAAGCTGTTTTGATTTCTGGTCATGAAATCGCTTTTGATTATGTTGACTTTCGACGAGACTTCCTCTTACATTGTCCATCGAAACTTGTTCTGGTTTAAGAAGTTTGTAGGATGATGGTAATTTGGTTCTTGTCCTTCTTACAAACAATAACTTCGCCGGAGTAGCGTCTACGGACTCCAAAGGTGTATTGCGTAACTCTAAAAGAGCTAAATAAGGATCTGTATCAGCATGTTTAGATTTTCTCAACATGTGTTTAACAGTTTGTATATTTCTTTCTACGAGTCCATTAGAACGTGGATATAACGGAGATGACGTTACTAAATCGAACTCCCATTTCTTAGCAAAGTTTGAATATTCAGCGCTGACGAACTGTGGACCATTATCTGCCATAACTGTAGTAGGAATACCGTGTCGCGCGAATATTGATTTCAACTCGTTGATCACTGTTGTGCTTGTCGTATCATTTTTCAACAGTGCTATTTCTGGAAACTTGGAGAAATAGTCTACGCACATAAGGTAATCTTGGTTATTATATTTAAATAAGTCAATCGCAACTTTTTGCCAAGGTAAATCTGGAACGTCGTGTTGAAGAAGTGGCTCATGTTGTTGTGATTTTTGGTAGGTATTTCAAGTTGAACATCTTCTATTTGGCTGCTCATCCCAGGCCAATATAGTACATCTCTAGCCAGACGTTTTGACTTTACAACTCCTTGCTGACTATTGTGTATTCTACCTAGTATTTCACTTCGTAAAGTTGCTGGAACTATCAGACGATCACTTTTCAGGAGAACATCTTCCTCTAAGACTATGTCTTCATGGCAATCAAAATACTGTCGAAGTTTAGGACAAATTTCAGACCGTGTATTAGGCCATCCATCTAAAACATATTGTTTCAGCTTTTGCAAAATTTCAATTCTTGCTGTTTCATGTTGAATTTCTTTCAGTTTTTTTTCTGTTTTGGGTAAGTGTTTGACTGTGTGTACTAAATATTCATCTGTCTCTTTTTCTATTTCAGAACAAGCAGCCCGACTCAGAGTATCAGCTATCACCAACTCTTTTCCAGGTTTGTATTGGACCGTAAGATCATATTTCTGGAGCTTTAGCATCATTCTCTGGATACGTAATGTTGATGTTGCTAAAGGTTTAATAAACATACTCTCAAGTGCTCTATGATCTGATTCTACGTGAACATAATATATTAAATAAATATATTTGTGAAATTTAGTACATCCAAAAACTATAGCCAAAAGTTTTTTTTCAAACTGTCCATACTTTTTTTCGGAACTATTCATAGAACGTGATGCATAAGCAACTGGTTAGTCATTTTGTAATAACGAAGCACCCAAACCTTCTTTAGAAGCATCAACTTTTAGTTTTACTGGTTTTGAAACATCATAGTGTTGAAGTACTGGTGAGTCTGCTAAAAGATTTTTCATATCTTCAAATGAATTCTGTTGTTCAACTTCCCAGTGCCAAGCTATATCTTTCTCAAGTAGTATTCTCAACGGTTTGTTTATGGTGGAGAGGTTTGGTATGAATTTAGCTACGTAATTCACCATGCCGAGGAATCTCTATAAGTCTTGCTTGCATTTTGGAATGTCCAAAATACCTTGTATTCTTTCTCTTGTAGGACTAATACCATTTTTACCAACTTGATGTCCAAGGTAGATTATATTATCCATACCAACTTGACATTTTTTTGGTTCACCATTTAATTTTAGGTTGACCTCTCGAGCACGATCTAGGACTTTCCTCAATCTTACGTTGCGTTCTGAGTTATTGTTACCCCAAATGACTATATCGTCCACTACAACATCGACACCTTCAATATCATCAAATAATTGTGATAATGTTTTCTGGAAAACTTCTGGTGCGGAATTGATGCCAAAAGGTAAACGTTTGAATCTATAACGTCCCCAAGGTGTGTTGAAAGTAAGTAGACTGGAGCTCGGTTCATCGACCTCGAGCTGCCAGAATTCACTGGATGCATCTAACTTACTGAAGACTGTGGCTTCACTCAGTTTACTGGTGACTTCTTCTACGGTTTTTGAAGGATAATGTTCCTGTTGTAATGCTCTTTTCAAATCTCGGGGATCTAAACAGATACGAATAGAATTTACCCATGTGGATGGAAAAGACACTCGTTCTATAATGTCAAAATTGACCATTCTTTCTAATTCACTTTTCACCTTATTTTTCAGCGTAAATGGAATTCTTCTTGGTGAATGGATTACTGGTTTGACAGAAGTGTCTAAAGTTATATGGTACTCTCCAGGCAGGTATCCAATACCTGTAAATACATCACTGTATTCCTTCAATATATCAGCTGGTTTAGATGGTTCCACGTCATCCCCCACTGTATAGATTCTTTTCAGAAGGTTTAACTCAGGGCAACTATCGAGTTCAAGAACTGAAATTACATCATCATCAAAAATGTAGAATTCTGTGACAAAGTATCTACCTCCATGTTGAACTGTTATATGTCATTTTCCAAGTGTATGTATTCTGTGTCCCGAATAAGAAATCAGCCCTGTTTTTGACTTTTGCAAATGTTTTGATGTTGGAAATATCTTCGAATAAATCTTCTTGCTAAGGATATTGCACTGTGCTCCAGTGTTTAACTTAAGTTGGATATCTGTGTCTTCTAATTTCAATTTGATTGTCCAGTCTTTATTATCATTATTTGCTTTTACTGTACCAATAAATAAATATTCTTCATTTTCATCTGTTTTTGGCGTCTTTTCAACCATGTTAATTCTGTGTTTTGACTTAGTGCTGTGCTGATGCCTACTTTTTGTACCAAAACACTGCTTGGCAAAGTGATTTGGACCTTTACATTTGCTACATGTTTGACCATATGCAGGACATTCATTCACCTGATGAGTTCTACCACATCTCTTACAATTACTTATGGTAGAGGAGTCTGGTTGTTGCCTGGAATTTCCACCATATGTTGGCTTAGCATTAAACTTTTTATTGTTTTTATGAAAAGCACTCTTTTTCACAGCAGCTACAGCAGCAGATTTATCTTCTGAAGATAACCCCAAAGTTTGTATTTGTGAACTTGATGATTTGTCTCTCAATAGCCTAGCTCTTACACCATCAGACCTTATACCACATACAATTCGATCTCTTATTAACGAGTCCGAGTCCTGGAGCTCACCAAACTGACAGGATTTGGCTTTCACCCTCAAATCTGTCACGAAACTGTCAATTAATTCGCCTTCCGCTTGACTTTTGGTGTTGAAAATATGTCGTTTATACGTCACATTTTTTCTCGGGTTGCAGTAGGTTGAAAACTTTTCCAATACCTTCGTGAGCTTCTTTTCATCACCTGGCGTGTCCCATTTAAACGTGTTATAAATTTCTACAGCATCGGAACCAATAACATGAAGAAATGTCATTGCTTTTACCTCTTCTGTCTTCGATCTTATGCCGGTGGCTATCAAATAAATTTCGAATGCTTGCTTGAATCTTCGCCAGTTTTCTGACAAATTTCCGCTCAAATGCAAATTCTGAGGTGGAGGTAGTTGATTCATTTTAATTTAGGAAGAAAATTTATCCCATCTGACACCATGTAATGTTTAAAGGTTCTTGTAAAAGAGTGGATCAAACAGAGCTAACATGATAACACTATTTATTAAAATGGCTGCTGCAACACACGTTTTTACATGACAAATTAAAGGAAAGTAACTCCACTATAACATAAATAGATAACTCCGTTATTATCGTAACATAATGGGCTCGGAATCGCATTTTGCCTGTTCCTATTACTATTATTTTTTATTGATTGCAATATTAACCCAAAATTAGTTCTGAGAGTCTTAGATTATCAACTTTTCAAAAAATATTTATTTTAAAATATGATTTTACAGAGGGAAATTTCAGTCCGATGTGATGTAGTGCCAAATGTAATACAGTTAAAACCTGGTTCTAAACCTATCCAGTCTTTACCAAGGAGAGTGCCTTACTTTTTTAAGGAGAAACTTAGAGATGAGTTGAATAAAATGCTAGAAGCTGGAATTGTAATCGAATTCCATCATTAAGAGAGCCTTACAGACCTAAAGCACCTGATGAGAAAATATGTATAGATTGTATTGGTCCTTTAGATTCTAGTAGTGGTTATAGATATGGTCTTTGTGTAATAGATGATTTTAGTAAATTTGCCCAAGATTTTCCTATGAGAAGTTTAACTGCCAGAGAAACTGCTAAAGTATTAGTAAATGATTATAATATAATAATAATATAATAATATTATATAATAATCTTTATTAACAGTATTTAGGTCTGAGACCCATATATATATACAAATATCAATAAAGTGCAATATGTGATGATGGAAAGACGGCAGTGTTCAGTAAAATATAACATAATACATGTATAACTAAGTAAATTTAAAGTTAATTTCAGCTTATTTTAACTATAAGCTTATGTTACTTTTCTTAAGTTTAAACCCTTCTCCACATAGGCAGATAATAATTTGAGATCTTCTATCTGAGATGTATTACAAAAATTTCCCATGGCTAATTCTGGATTATACAGATAACTATTTATTATATGTTTTGGAACACAAATGGACCTTAACTGGGACAATGCTCACCTTGAATTCATCAAAGGTACATACTGGAGATAGTATTATATTGTGTTTATATAAGGTACATACTGGAGATGCTATTATATTGTGTTTATATAAGGTACATACTGGAGATGCTATTATATTGTGTTTATATAAGGTACATACTGGAGTTGCTATTATATTGTGTTTATATAAGGTACATACTGGAGTTGCTATTATATTGTGTTTATATAAGGTACATACTGGAGATGCTATTATATTGTGTTTATATAAGGTACACACTGGAGATGATATTATATTGTGTTTATATAAGGTACATACTGTAGATGGTATTATATTGTGTTTATATAAGGTACATATTGGAAATGCTATTATATTGTGTTTATATAAGGTACATACTGGAGTTGCTATTATATTTTGTTTATATAAGGTACATACTGTAGATGGTATTATACTGTGTTTATATAAGGTACATACTGGAGTTGCTATTATATTGTGTTTATATAAGGTACATACTGTAGATGGTATTATACTGTGTTTATATAAGGTACATACTGGAGTTGCTATTATATTGTGTTTATATAAGGTACATACTGGAGATGCTATTATACTGTGTTTATATAAGGTACATACTAGAGATGGTATTATATTGTGTTTATATAAGGTACATACTGTAGATGGTATTATATTGCGTTTATATAAGGTACATACTGGAGTTGCTATTATATTGTGTTTATATAAGGTACATACTGGAGATGCTATTATACTGTGTTTATATAAGGTGCATACTGGAGTTGCTATTATATTTTGTTTATATAAGATACATACTGGAGATGCTATTATATTGTGTTTATATAAGGTGCATACGGGAGATGTTATTATATTGTGTTTATATAAGGTACATACTGGAGATGCTATTATATTGTGTTTATATAAGGTACATACTGGAGATGCTATTATACTGTGTTTATATAAGGTACATACTGGAGTTGCTATTATATTGTGTTTATATAAGGTACATACTGGAGATGCTATTATACTGTGTTTATATAAGGTACATACTGGAGATAGTATTATATTGTGTTTATATAAGGTACATACTGGAGATGCTATTATATTGTGTTTATATAAGGTACATACTGGAGATGCTATTATATTGTGTTTATATAAGGTACATACTGGAGATGCTATTATATTGTGTTTATATAAGGTACATACCGGAGATGCTATTATATTGTGTTTATATAAGGTACATACTGGAGATGTTATTATATTGTGTTTATATAAGGTACATACTGGAGATGTTATTATATTGTGTTTATATAAGGTACATACTGGAGATGCTATTATATTGTGTTTATATAAGGTACATACTGGAGTTGCTATTATACTGTGTTTATATAAGGTACATACTGGAGTTGCTATTATATTGTGTTTATATAAGGTACATACTGGAGATGCTATTATACTGTGTTTATATAAGGTACATACTGGAGATGCTATTATATTGTGTTTATATAAGGTACATACTGGAGTTGCTATTATACTGTGTTTATATAAGGTACATACTGGAGATGCTATTATATTGTGTTTATATAAGGTACATACTGGAGATGCTATTATATTGTGTTTATATAAGGTACATACTGGAGATGCTATTATATTGTGTTTATATAAGGTACATACTAGAGTTGCTATTATACTGTGTTTATATAAGGTACATACTGGAGTTGCTATTATATTGTGTTTATATAAGGTACATACTGGAGATGTTATTATATTGTGTTTATATAAGGTACATACTGGAGATAGTATTATACTGTGTTTATATAAGGTACATACTGGAGATGCTATTAAATTGTGTTTATATAAGGTACATACTGGAGTTGCTATTATACTGTGTTTATATAAGGTACATACTGGAGATAGTATTATACTGTGTTTATATAAGGTACATACTGGAGATAGTATTATACTGTGTTTATATAAGGTACATACTGGAGTTGCTATTATATTGTGTTTATATAAGGTACATACTAGAGATGGTATTATACTGTGTTTATATAAGGTACATACTGGAGATGCTATTATATTGTGTTTATATAAGGTACATACTGGATTTGCTATTATATTGTGTTTATATAAGGTACATACTGGAGATGCTACTATATTGTTTTTATATAAGGTACATACTGGAGATAGTATTATATTGTGTTTATATAAGGTACATACTGGAGTTGTTATTATATTGTGTTTATATAAGGTACATACTGGAGATGTTATTATATTGTGTTTATATAAGGTACATACTGGAGATAGTATTATACTGTGTTTATATAAGGTACATACTGGAGATGCTATTATATTGTGTTTATATAAGGTACATACTGGAGATGTTATTATATTGTGTTTATATAAGGTACATACTAGAGTTGCTATTAAATTGTGTTTATATAAGGTACATACTGGAGATGTTATTATATTGTGTTTATATAAGGTACATTCTGGAGTTGCTATTATATTGTTTTTATATAAGGTACATACTGGAGTTGCTATTATATTGTGTTTATATAAGGTACATACTAGAGTTGCTATTAAATTGTGTTTATATAAGGTACATACTGGAGATGTTATTATATTGTGTTTATATAAGGTACATACTGGAGTTGCTATTATATTGTGTTTATATAAGGTACATACTAGAGTTGCTATTAAATTGTGTTTATATAAGGTACATACTGGAGATGTTATTATATTGTGTTTATATAAGGTACATACTGGAGTTGCTATTATATTGTGTTTATATAAGGTACATACGGGAGATAGTATTATACTGTGTTTATATAAGGTACATACTGGAGATGCTATTATATTGTGTTTATATAAGGTACATACTAGAGATGCTATTATAATGTGTTTATATAAGGTACATACTAGAGATGGTATTATACTGTGTTTATATAAGGTACATACTGGAGATGCTATTATATTGTGTTTATATAAGGTGCATACTGGAGATGCTATTATATTGTGTTTATATAAGGTACATACTAGAGATGCTATTATAATGTGTTTATATAAGGTACATACTAGAGATGGTATTATACTGTGTTTATATAAGGTACATACTGGAGATGCTATTATATTGTGTTTATATAAGGTACATACTGGAGATGTTATTATATTGTGTTTATATAAGGTACATACTGGAGATAGTATTATACTGTGTTTATATAAGGTGCATACTGGAGATGCTATTATATTGTGTTTATATAAGGAACATACTAGAGATGCTATTATAATGTGTTTATATAAGGTACATACTAGAGATGGTATTATACTGTGTTTATATAAGGTACATACTGGAGATGCTATTATATTGTGTTTATATAAGGTACATACTGGAGATGTTATTATATTGTGTTTATATAAGGTACATACTGGAGATAGTATTATACTGTGTTTATATAAGGTACATACTGGAGATGCTATTATATTGTGTTTATATAAGGTACATACTAGAGATGGTATTCTACTGTGTTTATATAAGGTACATACTGGAGATGCTATTATATTGTGTTTATATAAGGTACATACCGGAGATGCTATTATACTGTGTTTATATAAGGTACATACTGGAGTTGCTATTATACTGTGTTTATATAAGGTACATACTGGAGTTGCTATTATATTGTGTTTATATAAGGTACATACTGGAGTTGCTATTATACTGTGTTTATATAAGGTGCATACTGGAGTTGCTATTAAATTGTGTTTATATAAGGTACATACTGGAGATGCTATTATACTGTGTTTATATAAGGTGCATACTGGAGTTGCTATTATATTGTGTTGATATAAGGTACATACTGGAGATGCTATTATACTGTGTTTATATAAGGTACATACTGGAGTTGCTATTAAATTGTGTTTATATAAGGTACATACTGGAGTTGCTATTATATTGTGTTGATATAAGGTACATACTGGAGTTGCTATTATACTGTGTTTATACAAGGTACATACTGGAGATGGTATTATACTGTGTTTATATAAGGTACATACTGGAGATGTTATTATATTGTGTTTAT
Source organism: Nipponacmea schrenckii (assembly GCA_030562195.1). Classification (NCBI taxonomy): domain Eukaryota; kingdom Metazoa; phylum Mollusca; class Gastropoda; family Lottiidae; genus Nipponacmea; species Nipponacmea schrenckii. The sequence continues at coordinate 519,953 of JAUJPP010000004.1, read as the reverse complement.
ATAAGGTACATACTGGAGTTGCTATTATATTGTGTTTATATAAGGTACATACTGGAGATGCTATTATACTGTGTTTATATAAGGTACATACTAGAGATGCTATTATAATAAGGTACATACTGGAGATGCTATTATATTGTGTTTATATAGGGTACATACTGGAGTTGCTATTATATTGTGTTTATATAAGGTACATACAGGAGATGCTATTATATTGTGTTTATATAAGGTACATACTAGAGTTGCTATTAAATTGTGTTTATATAAGGTACATACTGGAGATGCTATTAAATTGTGTTTATATAAGGTGCATATTGGAGTTGCTATTATATTGTGTTTATATAAGGTACATACTGGAGATGCTATTATATTGTGTTTATATAAGGTACATACTGGAGATGCTATTAAATTGTGTTTATATAAGGCGCATACTGGAGTTGCTATTATATTGTGTTTATATAAGGTACATACTGGAGATGCTATTATATTGTGTTTATATAAGGTACATACTGGAGTTGCTATTAAATTGTGTTTATATAAGGTACATACTGGAGATGCTATTATATTGTGTTTATATAAGGTACATACTGGAGATGCTATTATATTGTGTTTATATAAGGTACATACTAGAGATGCTATTATACTGTGTTTATTAAGGTACATACTAGAGATGCTATTAAATTGTGTTTATATAAGGTGCATACTGGAGATGCTATTAAATTGTGTTTATATAAGGTACATACTGGAGTTGCTATTATATTGTGTTTATATAAGGTACATACTGGATTTGCTATTAAATTGTGTTTATATAAGGTACATACTGGAGATGCTATTATATTGTGTTTATATAAGGTACATACTGGAGATGCTATTATACTGTGTTTATATAAGGTACATACTGGAGATGCTATTATACTGTGTTTATATAAGGTGCATACTGGATATGCTATTATATTGTGTTTATATAAGGTACATACTGGAGATGCTATTAAATTGTGTTTATATAAGGTGCATACTGGATATGCTATTATATTGTGTTTATAAAAGGTACATACTGGAGATGCTTTTAAAATTGTGTTTATATAAGGTACATACTGGAGTTGCTACTATATTGTGTTTATATAAGGTACATACTGGAGTTGCTATTATATTGTGTTTATATAAGGTACATACTGGAGTTGCTATTATATTGTGTTTATATAAGGTACATACTGGAGTTGCTATTATATTGTGTTTATATAAGGTACATACTGGAGTTGCTATTAAATTGTGTTTATATAAGGTACATACTGGAGTTGCTATTATATTGTGTTTATATAAGGTACATACTGGAGATGCTATTATACTGTGTTTATATAAGGTACACACTGGAAATGCTATTATATTGTGTTTATATAAGGTACACACTGGAGATGCTATTATATTGTGTTTATATAAGGTACATACTGGAGATGCTATTATATTGTGTTTATATAAGGTACACACTGGAGATGCTATTATATTGTGTTTATATAAGGTACATACTGGAGATGCTATTATATTGTGTTTATATAAGGTACACACTGGAGATGCTATTATATTGTGTTTATATAAGGTACATACTGGAGATGCTATTATATTGTGTTTATATAAGGTACATACTGGAGATGCTATTATATTGTGTTTATATAAGGTACATACTGGAGATGCTATTATACTGTGTTTATATAAGGTACATACTGGAGTTGCTATTATACTGTGTTTATATAAGGTACATACTGGAGATGCTATTATACTGTGTTTATATAAGGTACATACTAGAGATGGTATTATACTGTGTTTATATAAGGTACATACTGGAGATGCTATTATACTGTGTTTATATAAGGTACATACTAGAGATGGTATTATACTGTGTTTATATAAGGTACATACTGGAGATGCTATTATATTGTGTTTATATAAGGTACATACTGGAGATGCTATTATACTGTGTTTATATAAGGTACATACTGGAGATGCTATTATACTGTGTTTATATAAGGTACACACTGGAGATGCTATTATTTTGTGTTTATATAAGGTACATACTGGAGATGCTATTATATTGTGTTTATATAAGATACATACTGGAGTTGCTGTTATACTGTGTTTATATAAGGTACATACTGGAGTTGCTATTATATTGTGTTTATATAAGGTACATACTGGAGTTGCTATTATACTGTGTTTATATAAGGTCATACTGGAGATGCTATTAAATTGTGTTTATATAAGGTACATACCGGAGATGCTATTATATTGTGTTTATATAAGGTACATACTGGAGTTGCTATTAAATTGTGTTTATATAAGGTACATACTGGAGATAATAATAATAATAATTTATTTATATAGCGCCAAAATCCAACATAAAAAATAGTTGCTCTATGACACTTAACATTTTGTTTACATTAAAACATGAGACATTTAGATTAAACATATACACTGAAACATATACATTAAAACATACCTAAAACATATAAATTAAGCACTAAAATATATACATAAAAGCATATACATTACACATTAAAACACATACACTAAAACATATACATTACAACACATACACTAAAAAAGAATGTCCATGTAAAAGAAAATTTAGTAAACTAATAAAAGACTTGTTTGAACAACTCAGTTTTAAGATTCTTTTTAAAAGTATAAATTGAACTACAATTTTTAAGATCTAAAGGTAGATTATTCCAGAGATTGGGGGAGGCAAAGGAAAATGATCGACGGCCAAAACATGATTTTGCTGTGAAGGGTACTAAGAGATTTTGGTAACCAGATCTAAGTGAACGAGTGGGTGCATAGCATGAAATGAGAGATTTGAGATATTTGGGTGATTCTTCAGAGTTAAGAGTAGAGTAGGTGACAGTTAAAATTTTGAAATTAATTCTGCTTTTAATAGGTAGCCAATGTAAGTTGTACAGAATTGGTGTAATGTGTTCGTGTAGTTTAGTTCCAGTTATGAGGCGGGCAGCTTTGTTTTGTAACTTCTGAAGTCGTTCAAGTTGTTGATTAGGAAGTTTAAAAAT
>JAUJPP010000004.1:461971-516397 GCA_030562195.1 Nipponacmea schrenckii | reverse complement strand
ATCACGACAGGAAAGGCGTAGACGACAGTGGTGGATTTGATTTTTCGGGAGCCTAAGAGATAAAAATCTGGAATAGTAATATCATTCTTTTTTAATGAGGATTTAAATAAAGAGATAGAGGTGAGAAATTTTTGAGTATTTGGTAATTTGTTAAATTCTCTGATAGGTGAGGGTATAAAGGATTCATAAAAATTTTTTGTTCTGCAAGTAAACTCAGAAGTTCTACATGTAGCTGGGCATAACCTGGTAATACTATTGCTATTGAAGATGAGTATTTGAGGCTGAATCTGTTTAGCCATGCTTTTGTCATATCAACAGAGTGCCAGGGTGCTTCTAGTACTTGAAACTTCAGACTGAGTTGTATCATCTATTTATATCATCCATTTATATCTTTATATGTCTCATGTGTTTATATTATATATTTCAGTGTTATAATGTTGGTATGTATGCGAGTGTGTATGTTTTAATTGTTCAGAAAATAGTTTTTAATGAATACAAGTATACAAGGTATCTAATGAGTATATTTATACCAATCTTCAATGTCAGGTAATTTATAAGTTATCTCCCTTAATTGTAGGGTATTACAAGATAAGAGAAAGAGACAAGATATATTTAGATATTTAAGAGAACAGAAAGCTAATGTATACTGTATACAGGACACTCATTTTTATAAACAGGAGGTTAACACAATCAGAACAGAATGGGGGATGGAATGTTTCACAAGTCCAGGGTAAAGGTTAACACAATCAGAACAGAATGGGGGATGGAATGTTTCACAAGTCCAGGGTAAAGGTTATCACAATCAGAACAGAATGGGGGATGGAATGTTTCACAAGTCCAGGGTAAAGGTTAACACAATCAGAACAGAATGGGGGATGGAATGTTTCACAGAAAGAGCTCCACTGGTCAATATCAAATCTTCAGAACCTTTAGAATTGGTTTGTATGGATTTTTATCCAAATGTGGACGTATATTGAAGTCGCCCCTGTCCGTCTGTCCGTCCGTCCGTCCGTCGGTCTGTCCGTCGGTCCGTCCACATTTGTTGTATCCACGATAGAGGCTACAGTTTTTATCCGATCTTAATGGAACTTGGTATACATGTATATAATGATGATATCTCGGTCAAGTTCGAAAATGGAATCGCATGAACAGTTTTTGAGTTATTGCACTTGACTTAGTAAAAACGCGTCAAATTTGGTTTGTATCCACAATAGAGGCTACAGTTTTTATCCGATCTTAATGAAACTTGGTATACATGTATATATTGATGATATCTCGGTCAAGTTCGAAAATAGAAATAATCGCATGAGCGGTTTTTGAGTTATTGCCCTTGACTTAGTAAAAACGTACCAAATTTGGGTTGTATCCACAATAGAGGCTACAGTTTTTATCCGATCTTAATGAAACTTGGTATACATGTATATATTGATGATATCTCGGTCAAGTTCGAAAATAGAAATAATTGCATGAGCGGTTTTTGAGTTATTGCCCTTGACTTAGTAAAAACGTGTCAAATTTGGGTTGTATCCACAATAGAGGCTCCATTTTTTATCCGATCTTAATGAAACTTGGTATACATGTATATAGTAAGGATATCTCGGTCAAGTTCGAAAATATAAATAATCGCATGAGCGGTTTTTGAGTTCTTGCCTTGACTTAGTAAAAACCTGTCAAATTTGGGTTGTATCCACAATAGAGGCTACAGTTTTTATCCGATCTTAATGAAACTTGGTATACATGTATATATTGATGATATCTCGGTCAAGTTCGAAAAAAGAAATAATCGCATGATTGGTTTTTGAGTTATTGCCCTTGACTTAGTAAAAATCTTGTCAAAATTTTGGTTTCGATGCAATAAATCCTCCAATTTTCAGAGGATGTTGATGAAACTTGGTGTGAGCTTTGGAATTGATTAGGCCTCAGTCAAGTTTGAATTTGACAGTTTTTCAATGAATTGTTGTAAGTTATTGCCCTTGAATTAGTAAAATTGCTTCAAAATTCTATTGGTGGTTGCAATAAGAAGCTTTAATTTTCAAAGGATTTTGATGGAACTTGGTGTAAGCATCTGAATTGATAAGACATAAGTCAAATGGTTTTTTAGTTATTGCCCTTGACTTAATAGCGTCAAAAATATTTGTGGGTGCAAAATAAGCTACAATATTTTAATAGATTTGATGAAAAATGGTATGAGTATTGAAATGGTTAAGATGGTGGTCAAGTTCTATTTTGACAATTTTCCATGAACAGTTTTTGACTTTTTGCCCCTAACTTCAATATTAATTCAGTGAATGTTTTTTGAGTTATTGCTCTATTTATTTTTCAAATTCAATGCTGCCAGTGGGCGTATGTCACCTTGCCTGGCAAGCTATCTTTTGTCTTTGGAGTTATCAAAAGGTGGATTTGAGAATATTTTGGTTATTACAGATCACTTCACTAAATTTTCTATTTCAGTTCCTACTAAGAATCAAACAGCAAAAACTACAGCAAAAGCTCTCCTTCATCATCTTATTCTTCCATATGGTATTCCATCCCGCCTGCATTCTGATCAGGGTCGTAATTTTGAGAGTGACACTATTAAAGAAATTTGTTTGCTATTAGGTATTAAAAAGTCAAGGACTACTCCGTATCACCCTATGGGCAATGGGTTGACTGAAAGATTTAATCGGACGTTATTAGATATGTTGGGTACACTTTCGGAAGAACAGAAGTCTTACTGGAAAGATTTTGTATTTTATCTTTGTTACGTTTACAATTGTACTAAACACGAATCAACACAGTTCAGTCCATATTTTCTTATGTTTGGCAGACATCCTAAACTACCAGTCGATATTGCTTTGGGTGCCAATTATTTTTCAGATTATTCCATTTCTAAGAATGTTTTAAATCTTAATTCTAGTTTTCATGATATGTATAACATTGTTCAGGAAAATATTCAAAAGTTACACTATGATGTCAAAACCCGAGGTACGTCTCTCCAAGTAGGTGATATGGTTTTAGTCAAAAACGTCCAGATTAGGGGAAAACAGAAGTTATCAGACAAATGGGAATCCGATTGATATAAAGTTATAGGTAAACCTGATCCGACAATTCCAGTTTACCAGGTTAGGAAGGAAGGTGATATATTAACTCGTACACTCCATCGTAATTTACTGTTACCCATTAGTCCAATTCCACCCCAAAATATTTTTATTTCAGAGGAACCAGTTGTACCTGAGGAACCCGAAATTTCATTTCAGATTCTCCTCCCCATTCACCAATAAATGTATCTGTGATTTAAATGAAATATTGTCACCTTATGAGGATTCTGAATCGGACTCGGATAGTGTTCATATTCTCCAACCTATATTGTCTCCGCCATCACCATTTAAGGAACGTCCGAAACGTGATAGGAAGGGACCGAGTTGGCAGCTGGATGATGTGTGGGATTTGAAGTAGACTTATATGTTAAAATTTATAGTATCTAATATTTGATATGATTTCACTTTTGTTGATTTCAGGGATTTTTTTTTTGTTTTTTACTTTCAGATTAATAAAGTGTAATATGTTGAATTATTTTTTTTTCTCATATTTGATTTAGATGTTCCGGAGAGTGACGCCACTTTTTCATTTGGGGGGATAATGTGGTAGTCATATTTTATGTATATTTATCATGTTCTTTATTTCTTCATGATAGCTTTAAGTTTTTCTTTATTTTTTTCACGTAGCTTTAAGTTGTTTACCGTAGTAACACTTTTTTATATTTTATATCTAAAATTTCATAGTTCTATACAAGCATATTTTCTTTTCTTACTTCTTTCAATTTTTTAACTTTAATTTATAATATTTCACTTTTGGTAGTTTTATTCTTTATTTTATTTATTACTGCTAATTATTTTTCATACAATTCTTCTCTTGGTTTAATCTAACTATTTTTATAGAATGATTGCTTTTTTCTTTTGATTAGTAATTTATGTTAATGTATATCACTATATTTGATAAATATTTCATTTATTATGACTTTACAGACTTGTTTTACTTATTATATAATTATTCAAATGAATATTTTTCTATATGAGTTTAATGTAATATTATTTTATGTAATGTGTAGTCATGAGTTTTTATTTCAATTTCTATTTATTTATGTTAAGTTTATCTGTATATTTTTATTATAGTCTTTAAACTGTTACAGTATATTATACATTGGTTTCATATTATTATTATAATTTATAACCTGTTACTCCTATTAATACATGGTAAAACCCTGTTACTTTATTAGTCATTGTATAACCTTTACATTTATTAATACATTGGTAAAATGTATAGTTATTAATACATTTAAAACCCTGTACATATTATTAATACTGAACTCTTTCATTATTAATAATTGTAATTTCATTTATTTAATTGTAATGTAATATTATTTCTTGTAAAATCTTTAGATTATGTATTATTCATTGTAAACCCTTAAATATTATTACATGAAAACCCTGAATTTATTAATACATTGGTAAAACCCTGTTACATATTATTAATACATTGGTAAAACCCTGTTACATATTATTAATACATTGGTAAAACCCTGTTACATATTATTAATACATTGGTAAAACCCTGTTACATATTATTAATACATTGGTAAAACCCTGTTACATATTATTAATACATTGGTAAAACCCTGTTACATATTATTAATACATTGGTAAAACCCTGTTACATATTATTAATACATTGGTAAAACCCTGTTACATATTATTAATACATTGGTAAAACCCTGTTACATATTATTAATACATTGGTAAAACCCTGTTACATATTATTAATACATTGGTAAAACCCTGTTACATATTATTAATACATTGGTAAAACCCTGTTACATATTATTAATACATTGGTAAAACCCTGTTACATATTATTAATACATTGGTAAAACCCTGTTACATATTATTAATACATTGGTAAAACCCTGTTACATATTATTAATACATTGGTAAAACCCTGTTACATATTATTAATACATTGGTAAAACCCTGTTACATATTATTAATACATTGGTAAAACCCTGTTACATATTATTAATACATTGGTAAAACCCTGTTACATATTATTAATACATTGGTAAAACCCTGTTACATATTATTAATACATTGGTAAAACCCTGTTACATATTATTAATACATTGGTAAAACCCTGTTACATATTATTAATACATTGGTAAAACCCTGTTACATATTATTAATACATTGGTAAAACCCTGTTACATATTATTAATACATTGGTAAAACCCTGTTACATATTATTAATACATTGGTAAAACCCTGTTACATATTATTAATACATTGGTAAAACCCTGTTACATATTATTAATACATTGGTAAAACCCTGTTACATATTATTAATACATTGGTAAAACCCTGTTACATATTATTAATACATTGGTAAAACCCTGTTACATATTATTAATACATTGGTAAAACCCTGTTACATATTATTAATACATTGGTAAAACCCTGTTACATATTATTAATACATTGGTAAAACCCTGTTACATATTATTTATACATTGGTAAAACCCTGTTACATATTATTAATACATTGGTAAAACCCTGTTACATATTATTAATACATTGGTAAAACCCTGTTACATATTATTAATACATTGGTAAAACCCTGTTACATATTATTAATACATTGGTAAAACCCTGTTACATATTATTAATACATTGGTAAAACCCTGTTACATATTATTAATACATTGGTAAAACCCTGTTACATATTATTAATACATTGGTAAAACCCTGTTACATATTATTAATACATTGGTAAAACCCTGTTACATATTATTAATACATTGGTAAAACCCTGTTACATATTATTAATACATTGGTAAAACCCTGTTACATATTATTAATACATTGGTAAAACCCTGTTACATGTTATTTTAACCAATTTTAGCGAGTGTGAGAGAGGTCCGGGTTTATACTGCTTCAACAATACTCTGTTACAAGATAGTAATTTTACCAAATTAATCAAAAATATTATAATTGAGGAAAAGGATAGCCCCCTGTTTCTCAGCGAGATCTTAGTCTGGTGGGATAATTTAAAATATAAAATAGAAAGAACTGCTCAGGAATTTTCAAGAGGAAAAAAGAGAAAGAAAAATATTGGAATCTTCAGACTAAGATTTCGCGGGAATATAGTTAAATATCAGACCATAATATTAATCACGATCTTACTTATATCAAATCACTTGAATTAGAATTAAATAAATTAGATCAAGAAAATGCAATGGGGCTATCCTACGTAGCAAATTTAAATACGCTACTGAGGGCGACAGGAACACCTCGTATTTTTTAAATCTGGAGAAACAAAGACAATTCTCTAACTATATAAAATCTTTAAAAGACAACTCAGACAGGGAAATTTTTAACCAAAACTTCTTGTGTACAAGAACAAGGGAGACAAATCCATTTTAAAGTATTTAAGCACTTCTACAAGCAGATTTTAGCTCGAGTTTAGCCTTTCGTTTAAAAGTTGTAATTAATTCAATTGTTTCTCCAGATCAGTCCTGTGCGGTTCCTGGTCAAAGCATCTTAGAAAATGTGGCAAATGTCCGTGATGTAATAAATTATGCCAACAATGAGGACATGTGGTTAGTTCAAGCAGATATATGTTTAAAGCATTCGGTGTCCTCTCTCATGGATATTTGCTTCAGATTCTGAGAAGCTTGGGCTTCGGACCCAATTTTATTAATAGGATATCAATTTTATACAAGGACAATAGAAGTACAATTGAAATCAACGGGTACCTGTCGCCCTATTTTCCCATTAAGCGGTCAGTACGTCAGGGTTGTCCCTTATCTGCCATATCAATCAACTCTGAGGCTCAGTCCATAATATATCAGCATGCGGATAACACAACCTGCACTGGGCGACTTAAAGTCAGTCCAGTGTGTCTTCGATTGCATGAATATCTACAACAGAGCCTCGGGAGCAAAAATAAATGTAGAAAAATCTAAGATCGTGCCTTTCGGCTCTGCTGTGGACATGCCATGCAATCTGGACATACCTATCCAAAAAGAAACTGATTCTATATGTATATTGGGTGTGTTTTTTGGAAACAACTTAAAGGAATGTGAGGAATTAATCTAGGAGTACAAGATAAACAAGGTTACCGCCATCTTAAATATGTGGAGACCAAGATGTCTTACACTCAAGGGAAAAGTCACCGTTATAAATACACTTTTAATGTCAAAATTTAATTATGTCTACCATTCCCATGCCTCAAAATATTCAGTTGAAATTAAACAAACTAGTTTGTAATTTCCTTTGGTCTGGGAAACCACACCAAATAAAATTTGACGTGATGGGCTAGATCAGGATATTTTCAAAATTTATTTTAATCGTAATCTTTTAAATGTTTTACCCCCTTTTTACAAATCCCTACTCGTAGCTTGGGACATTTTTAAAATTTTAATAGACCTCAACCTGTTATTTTAATAGACCCTCAACCTGTTATTTTAATAGACCTCAACCTGTTATTTTAATAGACCTCAACCTGTTATTTTAATAGACCCCAACCTGTTATTTTAATAGACCTCAACCTGTTATTTTAATAGACCCAACCTGTTATTTAATAGACCTCAACCTGTTATTTTAATAGACCTCAACCTGTTATTTTAATAGACCTCAACCTGTTATTTTAATAGACCTCAACCTGTTATTTTAATAGACCTCAACCTGTTATTTTAATAGACCTCAACCTGTTATTTTAAACGATATGCTGTTCAACCCCTTTTTAATAATAAGTTTTTAAAGCAAAGTAACAAGATATTATCATATAAAGTTTTTATTACTTCTGGCTCTATAAAGATTTACGATATTTTATATTATGTTTTACCAGGTTTTATTTTAAGCTCATTCTGTTATTGACCAAAGTAAAGATTTTCATCCTAATTTTAATTGTAAAAACATTGAAAGACTTTTAACTCCATTAAGTCTATCCCGACTCTTGGATTAATATAATTTTAAATAATTCTTTTATTCCTGATTATATTTATAATAGTTTTAATCTAAACGGTGACTAAATATATTTCAAACAATTAACTTTTAAATTCTGCTAGGAAATCCTATTGAAAAATAAATCAGTACCCCCCACCGGTGTCACACGTTGGTAGGAGCAGAATTTAGAAGTTAACTGACCTATTACCTGGAATAATATTTTTAAGTTTTATAAATCTCCTAAGATGGTGGACCTTGATAGTCGGATAGCTCATCATGTCAAATGGGACATGGTTAAATTATATAATATAGGGAAGGTAAATGACCCCTATTGCCCCGTATGTCATGACGAGGAAGAAACTACCCTTCATATGTTTTTACATTGCCCTGAACTCCAAAATTTTATGTTTTTACTTCGGGAAATGCTTTGTATTGTATTGTATTGTATTGTTTATGTATGTAGTGTTTATGTATGTAGTGTTTATGTGTGTAGTGTTTATGTATGTATGTATGTATTGTGTATGTATATAGTGTTTATGTATGTAGTGTTTATGTATGTAGTGTTTATGTATGTAGTGTTTATGTGTGTAGTGTTTATGTATGTAGTGTTTATGTATGTATTGTTTATGTGTGTAGTGTTTATTTATGTATTGTTTATGTATGTATTGTTTATGTATGTATTGTTTATGTATGTATTGTTTATGTGTGTATTGTTTATGTATGTATTGTTTATGTATGTAGTGTGTATGTATGTATTGTTTATGTATGTAGTGTTTATGTATGTATTGTTTATGTGTGTATTGTTTATGTATGTATTGTTTATGTGTGTAGTGTGTATGTATGTATTGTTTATGTATGTATTGTTTATGTATGTATTGTTTATGTATGTAGTGTTTATGTATGTATTGTTTATGTGTGTAGTGTTTATGTATGTATTGTTTATGTATGTATTGTTTATGTATGTATTGTTTATGTATGTATGTATTGTGTGTGTGTTTATGTATGTATTGTTTATGTATGTAGTGTGTGTGTGTTTATGTATGTATTGTTTATGTATGTTTTGTTTATGTATGTATTGTTTATGTATGTATTGTTTATGTATGTATTGTTTATGTATGTAGTGTGTATGTATGTAGTGTTTATGTATGTATGTATTGTGTGTGTGTTTATGTATGTATTGTTTATGTATGTAGTGTGTGTGTGTTTATGTATGTATTGTGTGTGTGTCTATGTATGTATGTATTGTTTATGTATGTATTGTTTATGTATGTAGTGTTTATGTATGTATTGTTTATGTGTGTAGTGTTTATGTATGTATTGTTTATGTGTGTATTGTTTATGTATGTATTGTGTATGTATGTATTGTGTATGTATGTATTGTGTATGTATGTATTGTGTATGTATGTATTGTGTGTGTATGTAGTGTTTATGTATGTAGTGTTTATGTATGTAGTGTTTATGTATGTAGTGTTTATGTATGTATTGTTTATGTATGTAGTGTTTATGTATGTAGTGTTTATGTATGTAGTGTGTGTGTGTTTATGTATGTATTGTTTATGTGTGTATTGTTTATGTATGTATTGTGTATGTATGTAGTGTTTATGTATGTATTGTTTATGTATGTGTGTATTGTTTATGTATGTGTGTATTGTTTATGTATGTATTGTTTATGTATGTAGTGTGTGTGTGTGTATGTAGTGTTTATGTATTAGTGTGTATGTATGTAGTGTGTATGTATGTATGTGTATGTATGTAGTGTGTATGTGTGTATTGTGTATTCGTTACTCGTTATTGTTCGTCTTACTGACCCCAACTCGTTACTAATCATCTAACTGGTGTTCAAACTTGTTATTGTTCGTCTTACTGACCCAACTCGTTACTGATCATCTAACTGGTCTCCAAACTTGTAATTGTTCGTCTTACTGACCCAACTCGTTATTGATCATCAGGACTGGTCTCCAAACTTGTCATTGTTCGTCTTACTGACTCAACTCGTTACTGATCATCTAAGTGGTCTCCAAACTTGTCATTGTTCGTCTTACTAACCCAACTCGTTACTAATCATCTAACTGGTGCCCAAACTCGTTATTGTTTGTCTTACTGACCCAACTCGTTACTGATCATCTAAGTGGTCTCCAAACTTGTTAGTGTTCGTCTTACTGACCCAACTCGTTGCTGATCATCTAACTGGTGTCCAAACTCGTTATTGTTTGTCTTACTGACCTAACTCGTTATTGTTCGTCTTACTGACCCAACTCGTTACTGATCATCTAAATGGTCTCCAAACTCGTTATTGTTTGTCTTACTGACCCAACTAGTAACTGATCATCTAAGTGGTCTCCAAACTCTTTATTGTTCGTCTTACTGACTCAACTCGTTACTGATCATCTAACTGGTGTCCAAACTTGTTATTGTTTGTCTTACTGACTCAACTCGTTACTGATCATCTAACTGGTCTCCAAACTCGTTATTGTTTGTCTTACTGACTCAACTCGTTACTGATCATCTAAGTGGTCTCCAAACTCTTTATTGTTCGTCTTACTGACTCAACTCGTTACTGATCATCTAACTGGTGGTCTCAAACTCGTTATTGTTTGTCTTACTGACTCAACTCGTTACTGATCATCTAACTGGTCTCCAAACTCGTTATTGTTTGTCTTACTGACTCAACTCGTTACTGATCATCTAAGTGGTCTCCAAACTCTTTATTGTTCGTCTTACTGACTCAACTCGTTACTAATCATCTAAGTGGTCTCCAAATCTATTTTGTCTTACTGACTCAACTCGTTACTGATCATCTAAGTGGTCTCCAAAATCGTTATTTTTCGTCTTACTGACTCAACTCGTTACTGATCATCTAACTAGTCTCAAAACTCGTTATTGTTCGTCTTACTGACCCAACTCGTTACTGATCATCTAAATGGTCTCCAAACTCGTTATTGTTTGTCTTACTGACCCAACTAGTTACTGATCATCTAAGTGGTCTCCAAACTCTTTATTGTTCGTCTTACTGTATGTATTGTTTATGTATGTATTGTTTATGTATGTATTGTTTATGTATGTATGTATGTATTGTGTGTGTGTTTATGTATGTATTGTTTATGTATGTAGTGTGTGTGTGTTTATGTATGTATTGTTCATGTATGTATTGTTTATGTATGTAGTGTGTATGTATTGTTTATGTATGTATGTATTGTGTGTGTGTTTATGTATGTATTGTTTATGTATGTAGTGTGTGTGTGTGTGTTTATGTATGTAGTGTGTGTGTGTTTATGTATGTATGTATTGTTTATGTATGTATTGTTTATGTATGTATTGTTTATGTATGTATTGTTTATGTGTGTAGTGTTTATGTATGTAGTGTGTATGTATGTAGTGTTTATGTATGTATGTATTGTGTGTGTGTTTATGTATGTATTGCTTATGTATGTAGTGTGTGTGTTTATGTATGTAGTGTGTGTGTGTGTTTATGTATGTATGTATTGTTTATGTATGTATTGTTTATGTATGTAGTGTTTATGTATGTATTGTTTATGTGTGTAGTGTTTATGTATGTATTGTTTATGTATGTATTGTTTATGTGTGTATTGTTTATGTATGTATTGTGTATGTATGTATTGTGTATGTATGTATTGTGTATGTATGTATTGTGTATGTATGTATTGTGTATGTATGTATTGTGTATGTATGTATGTGTTGTATGTATGTATGTTTATGTATGTATGTATTGTTTATGTATGTATTGTTTATGTGTGTATTGTTTGTATGTATGTATTGTTATGTATGTAGTGTTATGTATGTATTGTTTATGTATGTATTGTATGTGTTTTGTATGTATGTATTGTTTATGTATGTATGTGTTTATGTATGTATTGTTTATGTATGTATTGTTTATGTATGTATTGTTTATGTATGTATTGTTTATGTATGTATTTTATGTATGTATTGTTTATGTGTGTATGTGTTTATGTATGTATTGTTTATGTATGTATTGTTGTATGTGTGTATTGTTATGTTGTATTGTGTATGTATGTATTGTTTATGTATGTATTGTGTTGTGTGTATTGTGTATGTAGTGTATGTATGTATGTATTGTGTATGTATGTATTGTGTATGTGTGTATTGTGTATGTGTGTATTTGTGTATGTGTGTATTGTGTGTATGTGTGTATTGTGTGTATGTAGTGTTATGTGTGTATTGTTTAGTGTATTGTTATGTATGTAGTGTTTATGTTGTATGTTATTGATTGTTATGTGTGTATTGTGTATGATGTTATTATGTAGTGTGTATGTAGTGTTATGTGTGTTATTTGTAGTGTTATGTTGTAGTGTAAGTATGTATGTATGTGTGTATGTATGTAGTATTGTTATGTATGTATGTTATGTTGTAGTGTTTATGTATGTAGTGTTTATGTATGTAGTGTTTATGTATGTAGTTGTTTATGTATGTAAGTGTTTATGTATGTAGTGTTTATGTATGTAGTGTTTGATGTATGTATGTTTAATGTAGTTTATGTATGTAGTGTTTATGATGTATGTATTGTTTATGTATGTTGTATTGTTTATGTATGTAGTGTTTATGTATGTATGATTGTTTATGTATGTATATGTTTATGTATGTATTGTTTATGTATGTATGTTTAATGTAGTGTTTATGTATGTATGTATGTATGTATTGTGTATGTAGTGTATTGTGTTATGTATGTTTGTTTATGTATGTATTGTTTATGTATGTATTGTTTATGTATGTATGTATTGTTTATGTATGTATTGTGTTATGTATGTATGTTTATGTTGTATTGTTTATGTATGTATTGTGTTTGTGTGTATGTATGTATGTATTGTTTATGTATGTAGTGTTATGTATGTATGTTGTGTTTATGATGTATGTATTGTTTATGTATGTAGTATGTTTATGTATGTATGTGTTTATGTATGTATTGTGTATGTATGTATTGTGTTGTATGTAATGTATTGTGTGGTATGTGTGTATGTAGTGTTTATGTATGTATGTATTATGTAGGTATGTAATTGTTTGTGTTTATGTATTATTGTATAATGAAATGTAATTGTTCCTATACTGCCCAACTCGTTACTGATCATTAACTGGTCTCCAAACTCGTTATTGTTCGTCTGACTGTTGCTTCTGTTTCAAACTGTTATTGTTTGTTTACTGATCGATTTGTATGTATGTAGGCTGGTCTCCAATACTTGTTATATGTTCGTCTTACTGACCCAACTCTTTATGTATTATCAGGACTGGTCTCCAAACTTGTATTGTTCGTCTTACTGTACCCAACTCGTTACTGATCATCTAGGACTGGTGTTTCAAATATGTTATTGTTCGTCTTACTGATCGACTCGTTACTGATCATTACTGTTTGTCCAAACTCGTTATTGTTCGTCTTACTGACCCAACTCGTTACTGATCATCTAACTGGTCTCCAAACTTGTTATTGTTCGTCTTACTGACCCAACTCGTTACTGATCATCAGGACTGGTCTCCAAACTTGTTATTGTTCGTCTTACTGACCCAACTCGTTACTGATCATCTGGTCTCCAAACTTTATTGTTCGTCTTACTGACCCAACTCGTTACTGATCATCTAACTGGTGTCCAAACTCGTTATTGTTCGTCTTACTGACCCAACTCGTTACTGATCATCTAATGGTCTCCAAACTCGTTATTGTTCGTCTTACTGACCCAACTCGTTACTGATCATCTAACTGGTCTCCAAACTCGTTATTGTTCGTCTTACTGACCCAACTCGTTACTGATCATCTAACTGGTCTCCAAACTCGTTATTGTTCGTCTTACTGACTCAACTCGTTACTGATCATCTAACTGGTCTCAAAACTCGTTATTGTTCGTCTTACTGACCCAACTCGTTATTGTGTCTTACTGTCCCAAACTCGTTATTGTTCGTCTTACTGACCCAACTCGTTATTGTTCGTCTTACTGACCCAAACTCGTTATTCGTTTGATCATCTACTGGTCTCCAAACTTGTTAGTGTATCAGTCTATAGTGGTCTCCAAACTCGTTATTGTTCGTCTTACTGACCCAACTCGTTACTGATCATCTAACTGGTCTCAAAACTCGTTATTGTTCGTCTTACTGACCCCAACTCGTTATTGTTCGTCTTACTGACCCAACTCGTTATTGTTCGTCTTACTGACCCCAACTCGTTATTGTTCGTCTTACTGACCCAAACTCGTTATTGTTGTCTACTGACCCAAACTCGTTATTGTTGTCTTACTGACCCCAACTGTTATTGTTCGTTTACTGGATCCCAACTCGTTACTGTTTCATCTTACTGTACCACAACAGTATATTGTTGTCTTACTGAAACTCGTTATTGTTTGTCTTACTGACCCCAACTCGTTACTTTATCATCTAACTGGCCCAAACTCGTTATTGTTCGTCTTACTGACCCCAACTCGTTATTGATTTATCTAACTGGGCTCCAAACTCGTTATTGTTCGTCTTACTGACCCCAACTCGTTACTGATCATCTAACTGGTCCAAACTCGTTATTGTTCGTCTTACTGACCCCAACTCGTTATTGTTCGTCTTACTGACCCAACTCGTTATTGTTCGTCTTACTGACCCAACTCGTTATTGTTCGTCTTACTGACCCAACTCGTTATTGTTTGTCTTACTGACCCCAACTCGTTACTGATCATCTTAGTGGTCTCCAAACTCGTTATTGTTCGTCTTACTGACCCCAACTCGTTACTGATCATCTAAGTGGTCTCCAAACTCGTTATTGTTCGTCTTACTGACTCAACTCGTTACTGATCATCTAACTGGTCTCCAAAATCGTTATTTTTCGTCTTACTGACTCAACTCGTTACTGATCATCTAACTAGTCTCAAAACTCGTTATTGTTCGTCTTACTGAGCCCAATATCGTTATTGATGATCTAACTGATCCTTAAATTCGTTATTGTTAGTCGAACTGACCTTAAAACTCGTTATTGGCTGTCTTACTGACCCCTAACTTGTTATTGTTCGGTGATCTGGGAATCGCCAAGGTCTTGACATGTTTCAATTTACATGATACCAGCAACAAGAATCCATATGTATAAAATAAAGACAATGTATGTCCGGAAGTGACCCCGATTGCATTTACCTCGAGATCTGATTGGTTGGTATGTTCCAATATTAGATCTGTTATCGGCTTCTGACACATGACAAAACGATGTTCTATCTTGAATAAATGAAACTACATCTCTTCTTTAATATAGATTAGATCAGTTATTGTGTACGACGTATCGATACCATAAACTACGGTTGGTTTGGTATATGAAAAATGAACGTTCCCTCTAGCGGATTTTTATATCACATATAGGTAATTGATTGTACTACGTACGATGAAGACGTATTGATACATAATGCAATTAGACATAATGCGTGAACACTTATATATATGTAGGGTCTGAAAAACGACAAATTACACCCATTATTTATTTATTAATTATTAAAAACTTTAATTTTTGATAAAGACGAGAATTGGATAACCATGGTGGAAACTTGATTTTTAAAAAAAAAAATTACGGGACATATTATCTCCTTACTAAAAAAGGAGAACATTTCAATTCAAAATAGAGACAGCTTGCCAGGCAAGGTAACATACACCCAGACATCAGCATCGTTAAATCATTTTTTCCTTTTATTAATAGCATTTTCATCTAAATCATAAAATTTGAAATTGGCGGTCGTCTTGTCCATACCAATGCTAACAACAACAAGATTCTGGTTTCAATCTAATCTGTTCAACCATGGAAGAGACCCATTTGAAAAATATTTCCATCTATATTGACAAAGCTTTTTCTGTAGTTTATTACATGCATAATTTAATGTGATGTATATTTGTTATTTGTTTCATAATATGCTCTGTAACTATGGGCCACAGGCCTGTCTTACTGAACAAATACATTATTATTTTTAATATCATACCATTGAAAATTGTAGCTTCTATTGCATCCACAATAAAAAAAAATTTTGACACGATTTTAAGTTAAGGGCGATAACTCAAAAACTGTTCATTGAAATGTTGTTAAAGTCAAACTTGACCGAGGGTGGGGAAGCTCAAAAATGTTAGCATTGAAATGTTGTCTAACTAGCGACACCGTGGGTCCTGGTGGGAAAAAAAGGTCTGATTCCTAGGCCCGTGCTTTCCCGGAACTACGAGATAGTAGTCCCCTCCCCCATCAAAAACTGTTCATTGAAATGTCGTCTTGTACATTCCAATGCTTACATCAAGTTTCATAAAAATCCATCAAAAATTGTAGCTTTAATTGTTTCTACAGCAAATATAAGGTCAGGACAATAACTCCCAAAACCGCTCATCGAAAAATCATCAAAATCGGATTTGACCGATGTCTTATCACACCAAGTTTTATTAAAATCCATAAAAAATTGTAGATTTTATCGTGTCTACAACAAATGTTGACGGACGGACGACACGGGCTGGGGCGACGACAATATTCGTCTACAAATTCATGTGGGCGTATACAAAAGTGAATAATGTCGTATGTGAGTCACCGTATATATGGTTGGTTGAGTATTATTTGTGTGTATATTTTCAATCAGTTTCAATTGACACACAGAGTTAAAGGCTTTATTAAAATGTGCGAGAAGGATAACAATACAGGGTATATGGGTACAACACGACCTGTGGTTGATATTCAACTAGCTGGGAGTATCATAACTGAATATTTCGGTTTGAAATCGCTAAATATAATGGAAATAGAGTCATCTGGTGACAGGAATTTTAAGGTCTCCACACAGAATAACGGGATTTTAGTTGATTATCTTCTAAAAGTGATGAACAGTCATGAATCTATTCCCGCTTTTCACGAAGCCATCGCATCCATAATGGATATTCTACTTCAAAATGGGTTTGTTACTTCAAAAACGATTCTAACTAAGGATGGTAAGCCGTTTGTTTGCATACCGATTCCAACAAGCTCAGGTTAGCAAACTTTATAACGTCTTTATATCGGTTAACAGACCGGAAAATGTTAACACACCTGTTGTATCCGTTTACTTTTCTATGAATATTTGAGCTAATGAAGACTTGCAATGTCGTGCAACGAGGAACATTTTTGACACGACAGTGGCACCAGCCTACTACTTTTCGATTTCCGACTCTCGGGGAATATTAGAAGGTGTCTGGATTCCTCCAACACATCCTAACCGCCCCGACATCCCACCAGGTCATTTGCGACTTGATATTCGCGAATTGAAAAGGTTTTTTTTTTATGAAGCAGGCTGTAAAGGAAAATTATGAATGTTTTTATTACGTAAATTACAAAGTGAGATAATATCGGTGACCTTATTTTCGACTGTAGCTATATCCCTGGGTTTAAACGTTGAAAAGTGGTACGAATAGTAGAAACTGGTTCTAGCAGGTGCTCTAGCAGCTGGTACAGTAAATATCTAGACAAACTTAAATAATGGAACACAATTAAATAGTGCACTAGTCCTAGGTTTTATTATACGTAACGTTTCAACAATTTACATTGTCATCATAAAGTCAAGAGAAAATTATTTTTTTCAATATTTTGTTGTGTACAAGTATTTCCATAGAAAGTGTTCTGTTATTTAATGTAATCTCAACCCTAATGTCGGTTAAGGATTATCAACCCCTAATGTCGGTTAAGGATTATCAACCCCTAATGTCGGTTAAGGATTATCAACCCCTAATGTCGGTTAAGGATTATCAACCCCTAATGTCGGTTAAGGATTATCAACCCCTAATGTCGGTTAAGGATTATCAACCCCTAATGTCGGTTAAGGATTATCAACCCCTAATGTCGGTTAAGGATTATCAACCCCTAATGTCGGTTAAGGATTATCACTTTAATTGTGTTTATATTTCAGGGAAAAGAGAGTTGTGTTTAGTAAAACTATTAACCTATTTACCAGGCCAACCACTCAGATCTCTCTTTTTCAACTCTACTCAGTTCGAACTTGGACAACTACTCGGCCATTTTCATCTCACCTTGAAGGTACGTCGGTATTTTTCAGAATTACAAGTGTTACCTAGGTTTGACACCAAGCTAGCGCAGTGGAGTTTCTATGAATCACTGGATGAATTCGGTGGAATAGGGGCTAGAGAATTGTCAAGCCCCTCAAGTGCGAAACATCTGCCTCAACTCCAACTGATAACGGTCTAAACTTCTGCTAGATGCTGCAATTTAGGCAAATGTTTCGGACCAGGGGGCTAATAATACATGTGCTTCTAAATGTACATAGAATTTAAAACAGAAGGTGGCAAGGGCCTATGCATCTTAAGGTCCTAGGTAGAAACGCCACAAATTGACACCCAGGTACCCTCGAACCACAAAAATCCGCGGCGGTAGGGAAAGACACTTTCACCACCATACGGAACGAGCACAAGGTGGCTTTTTCGCGGGTCGTCCGAACTTCGTATGAGCGTGTATAAGGTTAAATGTTCTATTTTTCAGGATTTTCCACCCACTGGACTGAATGTGGACCCTCACAATCCCTGGGGTGCAGAAAATCCTTTAGTTGTTTTAAAATATTTAACTCCATCTTTGGTAAGTAACATATAACGAGTGATTGTCCAAAACAGTACTAGTACCTATGAAGATTCATGAAGATAAAAAAATAAAACTGAATTTTACTACTTCACTGCTCGACATGTTTAGGATTTGACTATCGAGGACTATCGAGAGATTATTTATATTACTGACCATACATTCGTGTCACATTCGTACAAATCTACATACATAAGGGTTAAATTCAAATTATGGGGTATGCAAGCACTCGATGGCTCGACGCTACTTTCGTGGGACGTCCAAACTTCGTGTAAATGTATAAAAGGTAAAGTGTTTCCTGATTTGCCACCCACTAAATAAATTCTCTGTAATTAAATACACCACTTTGTTTCATTACTCTAAACTCCATTTTATTTTGTTTCAACGATCAGGACTTTAATGTTAATTTTTCAGAGTAAAGAAACTGTTGAAATCGTGACAAAGATTTCAGAAACTCTTCATAGCATTCTGCAGGATTCCAAGATCAACTTAACCAAAGGTTCGTATTTTGGATGTTTTGACAGATAAGGATATGATATGATATGCACAATGGAGTCACCAGATTGCTCAAAGTGCAAGCAGTGACTCACCACAGGGAGTGATAAAAATATTATATATGGCATACATTATATATATTTCTATCGTTTAGTCTGGTCAACATCTGTCTGAAAGGTTGTGCCCCATTGGTTAAACATCTCATTATTTAGACATCTCAATTGTTAAACATGGTTAATTAAGCGTGGATATAATTTACCTACAAGTGTAATGGATTAGTCCTAATAAGAGTAAGTTACTGAGTAGAATATTGAGAGAATATAATATCTGTTACAAATTTGTTTAATTATCCTATATTACCATGATCTCTGCACCTCAGAGCATGAAAAGTGCACTCAGACACCGTCTCATGACCATTCAACTCCCTACCAATTTAAAGGTCAAAAGTAGTAACTGAAGACAAATGATGATGCTAAATTCCCATATAAGCGATGTTGATACTGATGGACCTCAGAACCAACAACAATCTTGAGGGCTTTCACAGCCGACTGATCATTCTACTGCCACATATTTCATCCTAATTTTTATATAGATTTATAGAAGTCATCCATTAAGTTGAATTCAGTGATAGAGCTGATCTTTGGTACAGCATCGCGTATTCGCAAGAAAGTTTATAGAGAGACAGAGCACCGTCTGGTACGCCTTAAGCAGCAGCTGCAACTTGGTCAAAAAGTCTGACATCGAATATCTAAATACTTGTGGATATTTACTTTCCCTGGGATGAAGAACAGAACTGATAATGCTAACTTTCTGTAGGATGTAAACTATTGATCAAACATTGAGAATTGTTAAAATATATATTTCAAGTTGTATTGATTTCTATACTGATTATCTGGATTATTCCATGTTCAAGTCTGAGGTAACAAGCATGAGCAATAATGTGCACTCAACTTTTTTAAAGTGTTTTTTTTAAGCTGTCTAACTATTGGCGTGTATAACTAATGGGAGGACACCGTCTGAATGGACAGGGTTGTACTCATTGGCACTGATTGAGTTCATGTATTGCACCAGCATTACCTCGAGAATTTACAAACATACATATCTAAATTTTGTCAAAATATTTAATGAGGTGAATTGTTATATATCTTATTTCTCTTGCTTAAAGCCATACGGCCTATCGTGAAAGTATCGTTTTACAACAAATGTTCTAAGAAATTATGTCCAAGATACATAATCATACAAATTTGAGAAAACTTCTTTACAGTCGCTTTAAGCGAAGATTTAATTGTTTCAGGCGTTGTCCATGGTGATTTGACAGAACAGAACATCGTAGTTAATCCAGATTGTCCAACTTCAGACATCAAACAGAAATATGGTGTCATTGATTTTAACGATTTGTGCCACTCTTTCGTCATCTTGGATATTGCTTGGTTGATTGCCGACCAGTTGCTTGCTTACACTGAACAGCTGTTCCTGAAAGAATGTGGGCCTCTTGGAGACAAATTTCCAAAAAGTCTAAATGGCCCGAAGATGCAGACAGATTCCGCCGCGAGAAACCCGGTTGAAAAAGGACCTAATGGTGAAAGGCTTCAAAAAGATGAGCTTCAATCTAACAACTCTCTTCTAAAAGATCTTCATGGAGACACAATCAAGAGAGAGCCAAACAATAGGTTTAATAATAATGGCCTATCAGACGGCAAGAAGCGAGATGATCTTTTCACAATAAGAAAAGTTGGTTACCTTTCCAGAGAATCAAACGTTTTCGGAGATACCTTGATGGATATCACACTACAGATTTTAAAAGGCTACCAGTCAGTTACAGAGTTAGCGCCCTTGGATCTATCGGCTCTTTATTGGTCAATTGGATGTAGTTTTAGTCGGTATCTCGTCCTCTGTGAATACAATAAACTCCACCAGCCAGGAAATCCTTTCGCTGCGGAGGGGGCAAGAGATTCCGACATTTTAATTTTAGAATGGGATAAAATTAATCCAGAAATATTTCTAAGAAGAATTTCAAACTTATCTCTTTAAGCATAACATAACATTCATTTTTTTTAAAATATTTTTTAACTTGGCCAATAAGAGCATAGATTCATCATTGATTACAAAACAAAATTCTTAAAATCCGATAAATCAAAAAACTTAGTGATAATCCATAAAAATGCAATTGATTATTGAAAAACACTCAATAAATTGATTAAGCGTTTTTAAATTATTACTTAGTTTTGTGAGATTTCCAGATTTAGCAACGATACAGTTACTTTGTATCACCAGGTGAATTCACTAATGAATATATACTTATATTGACTATTCTGTGGAACTTATTTTTTATCTATTCGCGGTTAATTGTAAAATACATTTGTCTGTTGAAATACGTTTCAAAATGACAGATCATTTATTTGGGGCAGGGCAGAAATAGATTTGAAGGACCTCTTCCGAGGAGGTATTATCTACATGACTCGTTCCCATGCGGCGTTGCGTTCAAAATACCACATACGCTTTGCTTTTTCTATTTTCTTCAGTAATGAAAATATGGCATTCAAAACCGATCGTCTTGTATTCTCTTTTGCTGTCATTATTTCCAGCGCATTTTTCAATTCATTTCAACCTTTCCTTATACTATTTAATTCCTAATTAATAAATAACCTTGGCATTCTGTGGGTGTTTTCCAATCTGCACCTATATTTTATTATCAGGTCTTTCTGCAAATTTAAAAAAATCAGACAGAACAAAAAACAAATTTCCATTTACATTTTACGTACATATAATTTCATAATATCTAATCATCAAATTTAATTTTCTTGCCCTGGAAAGCTGACACCTTGTTTCTGCTTGCGCTTGAGACTGGCAGCCCAGGAGGGGTGAACATTTTCCATTTGACTAGAGTCTGAAACGAAATATAGAGATTAACAGTACATGGATCATGGCAATACGCAATGCCAGTGAATAATATAGAGTAAAATATGAATATTCAATTTTAATTGCAACTCATATTCTTTGTCTTGTTTGAAACATTTTCCTCTATTCCAGCCTCTGATAAACAGAATACCATGAAAAGGGGCTTAGTTTTTCTTTCTCTTCACCAGCCAACAACTGTCATATCAAAATAGCTATCAGTGTATTAGAGGGTTAAATAGAGGCAGATGTTATGGTATATTTCCATTGTTCTATGTTTTATTTCCATGTTGTTATATATTTTTCTATTGTGTTATGTTGAACTGAAAAATCATTGTCTTGTGTTTAAATATACTGATGTTACTGTGTCAGATGTATAATAACAAAAAAACGAAAGCATAATTCCTTAAAAAAGGACAGTTTCTGAGACACTGAGTACTACCGATCTACTAACAAATGGCAAATATGTAAATAAAAATCCTCTCACTTTTATTAGATGGCCTTTATTTTGTAGATATTTTCCAGGTTGGAGGCTGACGAGTTTTATAATCTATCTTTTCTTGTTGTTTCTTTTTATTGTTCATTTCTCTACAAATAGAAAATAAGTAGTTTATATACAATATAATAAAATGTATATGGAACAGTATATTTATTTCAATACAGCTGTCTTGATGATGATTGTGTTACCTGAAATATCTATAGTAACAATGAGCTCTTTAGTTTAATTAATTAACCATTATTATAAATTGATATCAGATGATCGGGAGAGATAATAATCTTTCAGCTGGTATTTAGGGGTCGAGATCACATTTAAATAACAACACAAAAGTTTTATTACACACAACAATTCAACAATCTACATTGTCATCATCTACAGGGTCACTTAATAATGATAATGTAGATTGTTGAAATGTTTAATAGTAACACATTTAATAAAACCATATTAAACGGTTTCAAAACGAATATCATGTCATTGTTATATTAATAAAACCTAGGAGTAGAATATCATAAAATTTAAAGTTATTTAAAGTAATGACAATATCAGAAATACATGTCTAGAGATCAGCCTAAAGACTATATTTCTATATTATATTTCGACATTTATCCAAATCAATAAAAATATTTCAAATATAAGAATAATACGTTAGTCTAATTAGCATTATTGATGTGTAAAAACATAGATCAAACCACAAACATACATAACATTATTATATGACTTTATAATTTATACAGTTTGTCACAAGATCTTTTGAATCCAAACACCAATAATGCTAATGAGACCAACGTTTAATTCTTAAATAAGGAGTGGAATATTTTAGATTCGCTGATATAAAAACTACTCCACCTCGAGCCTGCTAAATTTCTGTACTTGTTAGTCAGTCATAAAGGCTCTCAAAATGTCCCAAAAGCTGACCCCAGTAAGGGAATATAAGTCGCTTTACATATTTTAGATATATATATATATATGTTAGATAACCCACGGTAAACTAAAACGAGTATATAAGTACAGTATCTGAGTATATTGAATATCACTATGAGACCGTTTTGTATCCTTTGTTCTGTGTCAACATTGACATGTTATTGTATTCGTTTTTTTTTGAGAGATTTACCTTTTTATCTGTTTTATCTTTTTCCTTTCTCTGTCCTAAAGATTTCACAAATGAACTTTCAATTAAGGAACGTCCATAACCTTTGATTTCCTCTTTGTCAACACCATCATTTTCAAAAAATCATTTTTTTTTTGTCGCCGTTTCCTAACCTAAGGAATATTTTTGTTAAAAGGTTGGTCTAAAATCACTGCCGATACCAAAATTGTCCCATTCAATTTTTCCAACGACCATATCATTATTTTTCTTAATTATAAAATCATCATTGCCATCGTTTGTATTTAAACTTCAATTTTTTACGTTGGTCAATTTTCTTTTTAGGATTTCTTTTGAAAGGCAGATTATTCTCATCGTCAATTTCCTGATGACACTTTAGATTGGTGGAATCTATTTTCAATTTTCGAGAATGGCTTATATTCCACATTTCACTTTCATTACTCTGGATCATTTCAGAATCATTTTGAGCTCTATAGATCACTAATTTTCAATTTATTCAGGTTACTGATTCCGCAATGCACTCTGTTTATCACTGGTCAATGATTCATTTTCATACTTCCTGCATTTGAGTATCTTCATTTTTGAAATTTTCCAGTTTCATTGTTAAAATCATGTTTTCGGAAATCAATTCCATCTTTTATCAATTTCGCCCTGTCTTTTTCTCCTTAGATCTTTATACAGAGTATCGTCTTGCACAAATTCCCTGGTTTAAAAACTTGGATAATGCGATCATTTTCAGATTTTGAATTATATCCTGATTAATTTCATCATAATCATTTATGAGCTCGGATTTAAGTTTTTCCCAGTCTTTATGGTGCTCGAAATGTCTTGACGTATTATTGGATGAGGTACTTCAGACACTCTAGTCATGGCCTTGATTTCAACTGGTACATCTTTCTAGAAATAATCAGGGGACAAAAAGGTGAATTACAGACTTCATTTAAGAGAAAATATAATAAGAGATTGCGAAATTTTATTAAAATTGGAACTTTTTTTAATTATGGAATTTTCCCTTTAATTTACTTTGAATTTTTTTATAGGCCCAAATTTTATTTAATATGATAGTAAAATGCAAATAAATAAATGAATTCATAACATTTTCTATTTGACAGTGGCTAATCTATAGACACATATTTTTAATAAATAATCCTTATCAGGATCAGCTACTTTTGGATTTGTGGGTTTACATTCCTATATTGGAAAATTAAGCCAAATTACTGCCCATGTGGATTCTCAGTAAATGATCATAAAATAAGTCACAGGAAGCATCTACAAGGGTTGACAAATTCATCAGTTAAGTGCCCTTAGGTGTTTTAGAATTGCAAAAAAATCTAGATTTACACTCATGAGCTTGAAAAACGCTGAGGTTGGAAATCTAATAAACAGAGTTTTATGTCCGAATCCTCTGCATATATATATCTCATACACATTTTGGCACCTTGTCAATTTATAGAAAACAAGAAAAAACAAAAATAACTACAAAGGATACAAATTTCTTCCAGCTGGTGCTTGGCAAAACCTCTTGGCATTGATCTTTCCTGGATTATCCGTACCCATTCAGAGCCAGGAACATTTCTACCAACTGGTCCTTGGCAAAACTTTATGGTATTGATGTTTCTGATACCCATTAACAGCCGGGTTGACACTAACAATAAAATAATTTGACTGACTATTTTCTGAAGAGTTCTTGATTTAGCTTGGTTTTAAAACTATTGGTTTTAACTTCATTATTTGAAACAGATATAAAGCCTTTAACTGTGGTCTGAAGACTAATGTGGGTATAAAGGTAATTATTTTTAAGAGTTACTTCCCTTGATAGGTTAAGATTTAGACATAATAAAAAACATAACGTTAACACATTGTTGAGGTCTCTAACAGAAGCTGAAGCCTCTTCCGCTTTATCTAAAAATCTCTCTGTCAAAGTTTCCTTTATTTTTGGTGTCATTTTTTCCTGATTTTCGAGTTCCAGATAATTTGTTTTCTTTTTCATTTTCGCCATGATGTCGGCTACCGTCATAATGATGAATGTACAAAAAATTTATATAAGATAAAACGAAAAGATATTTTCAGTTTCAAATTTTTGATTCTCTTAATGCAATCTCTATATTATTCTCAGATCCTGTTATTTTAATGAAAATTCATTTGCCATTTGTTTCCATGTTAAATCACGAAATTCAACCTGCTATAACTTTTTCCAGAAAACTTTTCAATATGTCACATGAAAGCCTGAAACTTTCTGTACAAAAAAAAACTCAATATAGCATGACCATAAAATTTTTTAACTAGTCAAAATGAAAGTAGACCACTACCGGATATCAACATCCACTTGACTGTCACTGCACACAAAACCACTTTTTTTTTTAGAAATAACCTTCCCCCTATTAATTTTCTCATTATCTCGAAAATTCGGAAAGAAAATGCAATTTCAGACATCAAATTTCAAACATCAAATTTCAAATCTAGACCAAAAATTAGTCAAAAATGGGCATGCAAAAACCCCCAAAGGGAGGGAGAAAGAGGATTTCTAAAAATAGAACGGACTAAATATTCGATCATTAGCATAAAATGTTTTACTGGACTGAGTCCTATATAGAGGGGCAATTTTTTTATTGTCTTAACTTGTTTTACAACATCTCTGGATGAACCTGTCCAAAAATTATGCAAATAAACCTTAAATATGGGCTGGATGATAGAGGCTATCTATAGTCTATATCTTATTTGGTGATGGTTCTACAGCGACACCTGTCGTCATAATCATGACCTTCAAATTTTATTCGACATGTATTTGGAGAAATGTTTCGCAAGATTTGTTTAGCGAGATTTGTTATTGAACATTTGTATTTGGACATTTGTTGGTTGAGTTTTTTTGTTTGAAGATATGTTTAGCTAGATATGTATTTGTAGATTTGTATTTGACGATATTTTTGGCAAGAATTCTATTAATTATTCAATTCAATAATTAAAAAATCGAATGTTTAGCGAAGAATTCCCGTTTTTAAAACAAATTACGATTTTTGTATACAAATGTCAATTTTCGAAGACAAATGTTGAATTTAACTCACAAATTAAGAGATAAGAATTTAGAATTAAACGCTCGCGAGGTATTCGTTGAAATGATTCCCGATGTACGAAAAAATGTTCCCCAATGTAGAACGACTCGAGACAAGTTCTTGCACTGCTGAACGTTCCTTTATCACTTTGAGGAGAATTAAAACCTATTTACAGAGTACCATGAATCAGGATCGTCTGATTTACGTTATGCTGACCAAAATTCACAAAGAATTGCTCATGGCTATTGATCCTGTCAAAATTGCAAAGAAATTTGTTGAAAGGAATCCAGATACCAGAAGACGAGTATTTGGGGAAATATGCAGGTAGTTTGTAAATTTCTAGATGTACATGTATATATGTAATTATATTATATAGTTTCTAGCATTATTAAATTAAAAACATCATTACATTAAAATTCATTTTTTTTTTCATCTTCAAAATGCTCACTTATCTCCTTGTGCTACAAATGCTCCTATAACCCAGGCAAGGAAACTCTTTTGATATTTTAGACACAAGTTCATAAAGTTCATCATCTTCGATTCTGCTGTATTCATCGTAACGTTTTAAATTACATTCATCCAGTCTTCGATATACGGTTCTCTCACTGACATTCAAGAGACTAGCAATATCCTTCGAACTGAAATCGTTTTCCACATTAAATTCAAAAATATCCCTAGAAAGGTCTAAAGACGGTCCACCAACCATTCCAGTTTACACTTGGAGCAGCAGACTCCATATCAATATTTACCGGAGCCACAGAAAGGAAGATGATTGCTTGTTGAACCAAATATACTGCAGTGTTTGAAATATTTATATCGCCAGAATCAAAATCATCATTAACAAATTCCTATAACGCCATAATAATATCCAGTGTACGTTCGTTCTAATTGGCCGATTAAGTAATCTTCACGAGGTGAATGAGTCTCGGCAAACGAAGCTAAATATTCCAATTTCTTTTTTATCTCCTTCATTTCATAAATGTTGGACATGTTGAATTATTTTCCCTTCGAAAAATTGCGATTTTCATGAAGAACAGGACCTCCCCCTGGAATATTTCTTAAATGATTTTTTATTTTTTTGGTCACGTGATGGTCATGGACGTAAAAGATACGACAAAATAGATATGACGAAAGTGAAATGTTAAAAGAGAAACTGCAATCGACAAATAACCAGTGTGTTATGAAGGGGGGAAAGTGATATACATCTAATGTAAAAAGTTTTTAGTAATATTATATTCTACAAAAACAAGAGTGATCTTACCGTTAACATAAAACTTTTGTTTTAAAACAGTTTACTTTAACAAAAGCTGTCATATGTCTTTTGACATTAAGGTATCATTTTTTATTACACATGTCATTTGACTTATTACAATGGAATTAGACACTTCTTCATTGCATCTAATTATGGCACCTATTCCCTTCCATAGTTGTGGGACTGGTAGTTGGTGATGTTGTAGGACTTGTAGTAAATGATGATGTAGAACTGGTAGAAGGTGATGTAACAGGACTTGTAGTAGGTGACGTTTTCGGGCTGGTAGTAAAGATGTTGTAAGACTGGTAGTAGGTGACGTTGTATGACTGGTAGTTGGTGATGTTGTAGGACTTGTAGTAGGTGATGTTGTAAGACTGGTAGTAGGTGACGTTGTAGGACTGGTAATAGGTGACGTTGTAGGACTTGTAGTAGGTGATGTTGTAAGACTGGTAGTAGGTGACGTTGTATGGACTGGTAGTAGGTGATGTAAATGATTTGTAGTAGGTGATGTTGCAGGAATGGTAGTGGGCGATGTTGTAGGACTGGTAGTAGGTGACGTTGAAGGACTGGTAATAGGTGATGTTGTAGGACTGGTAATAGGTGATGCTGTAGGACTTGTAGTAGGTGATGTTGTAAGACTGGTAGTAGGTGACGTTGTATGACTGGTAGTTGGTGATGTAACATGATTTGAAGTAGGTGATGTTGCAGGACTGATAGCGGGCGATGCCGCAAGGCTGGTAGTAGGTGATGTTGTTGGACTGGTAGTTGGTGAAGTTATAGAACTAGTAATGAACTTGTAGGACTGGTAATAGGTGACGTATACGGGCTGGTATTATGTGATGATGCAGGACTGGTAGTAGGTGATGTTGTAGGACTTGTAGTTGGTGATGTTGTAGGACTGGTAGTAGGTGATGTTGTAGGACTTGTAGTTGGTGATTATGTAGGACTTGTAGTTGGTGATGTTGCAAAATGGTAATAGGTGATGTTGTAGGACTTGTAGCAGGTGTATGTAGGACTGGTAGTAGGTGAAGTAGCAGGACTGGGTGTAGGTGATGTAATTTGGCTAGTAAATGGTGAAGTAATTGGACTTAAGTTCGGTCACGTAATTGGACTAGTATTGGGTGACGTCACGGGACTGATAGTAGGTGATGTTATAGGACTGGAAACTGGTGATGTTGTTGGACTGGTAGCTGGTGAAGTTATAGGACTAGCAGTTGGTAAATTTTTAGGACTGGAAATAGGTGATGTTGTAGGACTGGTAGTTGGTGATGTTGTAGGGCTGGTAGAAGGTGATGTTGTAGGACTGGTAATAGGTGATGTTGTAGGACTGGTAGAAGGTGATGTTGTAGGACTGGTAATAGGTGATGTTGTAGGACTGGTAGAAGGTGATGTTGTAGGGCGGGTAGTTGGTGATGCTGTAGGTGATGTTGTAAGATTGGATATAGTTGATGTTGTGGGACTAATAATAGGTGATGCTGTTGGTGACTGAATTCCTATTGTTGTTGGACTGATAGTAGGTGGCGTTGTTGGACTGATAATAAGTGATGTTGTAGGACTGGTAACAGGTGATGTTGTAGGACTTGTAGTAGGTGATGTTGTAGGACTGGTAACAGGTGATGTTGTAGGACTTGTAGCTGGTGATGTCGTAAGACTGGTAGTTGGTGATGTTGTCGGTGATTGAATTCCTATTGATGATGGACTGATAGTAGGTGACTTGTTTTCATAGATAAATAACAACAGTGCGTTAATTTGACATTTCAATGTTAATTGTTCTCCACATTCATTGGAAATAGCCAGATTAATTGTTTAAAAAACAAATTCGCTTTATATATACTTTCAAACTCATATAGCTAATGTACCGATGACCGAAAATTTGATATTTATCGTATATCAAAAAAATCAATTGTTCACAAATCACCTGGATTGAACTTTTGGAAAAGAGGTATGGTAATAATGGTGGTGCAAATTATCGAGATTTGTTTATGTATTTATAGCATGTTTACAATAATCGAGATGTTTTGGGGTTTTTTTTTTGACAGAAAACAATGAAGCCCAGCATTGACAAATCCTACCTTGGTCCCAGAAGCGTTTTTTGTAATATCTGAGTTAATTAGTAATACATGTATTGGTTACAGTTTATAGTTGAAATTTAAGCCTTCAAAGCCTACCTAGAGGTGTGTGTGTGTAATGTATTGGTGGGGGTCGGGGTGTTGCGCTCGGTTCGGTTAAGCCAGACACTAAGGTAATTGTGACACTCAATCAAAAGGGATGGCCACTTTAATTTACTAGGACTCAGAATGGAAGAAATTGGACAGAAAAAAAACGATATTTTTTATATATTCTATATCCAAAAATGTAAGTAATTTATTAACCCAAAAAATGCATTTGATTATTGAAAAACGCTTCATAAATTGATTAAGCGTTTTTTTAAAAAAATGGACTTACTTGGTGTCATAACTATACATTAAAATCTCGCTATAATCCGATAAATCCACAAAATCTAGTAGTTAATTATAAAACGCTTAATACATCCATTAAGCGATTTTCAAATAGTTATTATAAAGGGAAGTAACTCTAACATGTGGTTTTCCCGCGTCCTTGACCTCGACTCCTGAATTTACCATTGTCAGACAATGTGCGATATTTAAATTCACGGAACACCAAGAAAAATCAATTGCTATGAATTTGAATGAATACTCCAACACTGACAAAATATTCAACGAAAATTAATCATAATAATATTTGTTTGTATACACTGAAGAATGATTGTCATAGCGCTTGCGTAAGCACGATTTAGCGTTGATTTCCCAGACGCTTTATTCTCAAACTGAATGAAATTGTCGATTGCTCACTTTTTGAAGAATTCCAAATATAGTTTTATTGTCGTTTTTTGAAAATTCATCAAGTGTGGGATGCATACTTATATTACTAATAGTCAATATAAACAAATATATTAGCCGTAGGACGAGGTATTCTAACACCGAATACCCTTTAAGGCGTGTATAAACAAGGCCACAAAGTCATTTTATGCTAATGCTTGTAGGCCTATGTTATTTTTCTAAAATAGCTGAATGTCCCAGACATATCTGTCCAAAAAGCTATCAGAAGCTGGGAATAGTGTCAGCAGGTAATGAACTAGGGGAAACCGAGCTGAAAAATCTCGACCATTGAACCCTTGACCCTCAGGTAAGCGAGCAAAGTCTAACTCTCTGAACCCCTTAATCCCATTCTTTATTATAAATGGTTTTATTGTTTATTTTTATTATACTATTAAACCAGATAGGTAACATTAGTTCTTCATTGGTAGAATTTTTATTGTTATTTCTACAAAATCATAATACAGAGAAAACGTCTTTCCAGAAGGGGTTATGTTCTTTACTAATTAACAGAAAGGAGGATGATTGCTTGTTGAACCAAATATACTGCAGTGTTTGAAATATTTATATCGCCAGAATCAAAATCATCATTAACAAATTCCTATAACGCCATAATAATATCCAGTGTACGTTCTAATTGGCCGATTAAGTAATCTTCACGAGGTGAAAGAGTCTCGGCAAACGAAGCTAAATATTACAATTTCTTTTTTATCTCCTTCATTTCATAAATGTTGGACATGTTGAATTATTTTCCCTTCGAAAAATTGCGATTTTCATGAAGAACAGGACCTCCCCCTGGAATATTTCTTAAATGATTTTTTATTTTTTTGGTCACGTGATGGTCATGTGATGGGCGTAAAAGATACGACAAAATAGATATGACGAAAGTGAAATGTTAAAAGAGAAACTGCAATCGACAAATAACCAGTGTGTTATAAAGGGGGGGGGTTGTGATATACATCTAATGTAAAAAGTTTTTAGTAATATTATATTCTACTAAAAAAAAAAGAGTGATCTTACCGTTAAACATAAAACTTTTGTTTTAAAACAGTTTACTTTAACAAAAGCTGTCATATGTCTTTTGACATTAAGGTATCATTTTTTATTACACATGTCATTTGACTTATTACAATGGAATTAGACACTTCTTCATTGCATCTAATTATGTAACAGGACTTGTAGTAGGTGACGTTTTCGGGCTGGTAGTAAAGATGTTGTAAGACTGGTAGTAGGTGACGTTGTATGACTGGTAGTAGGTGATGTTGTAGGACTGGTAATAGGTGATGTTGTAGGACTGGTAATAGGTGATGTTGTAAGACTGGTAGTAGGTGATGTTGTAGGACTGGTAATAGGTGATGTTGTAGGACTTGTAGTAGGTGATGTTGTAAGACTGGTAATAGGTGACGTTGTAGGACTGATAGTAGGTGATGTTGTAGGACTGGTAATAGGTGACGTTGTAGGACTGATAGTAGGTGATGTTGTAGGACTGGTAATAGGTGACGTTTTCGGGCTGGTAGTAAAGATGTTGTAAGACTGGTAGTAGGTGACGTTGTAGGACTGATAATAGGTGATGTTGTAGGACTGGTAGTAGGTGATGTTGTAGGACTGGTAATAGGTGATGTTGTAAGACTGGTAGTAGGTGACGTTGTAGGACTGGTAATAGGTGACGTTGTAGGACTTGTAGTAGGTGATGTTGTAAGACTGGTAGTAGGTGACGTTGCATGACTGGTAGTTGGTGATGTAACATGATTTGAAGTAGGTAATGTTGCAGGAATGGTAGTGGGCGATGTTGTAGGACTGGTAGTAGGTGAGGGGGTTGTGGGGAAACTTGTAGTAGGTGATGTTGTAGGACTGGTAGAAGGTGATGTTGTAGGACTTGTAGTAGGTGATGTTGTAAGACTTGTAGTAGGTGATGTTGTAGGACTTGTAGTAGGTGATGTTGTAGGACTTGTAGTAGGTGATGTTGTAGGACTGGTAGAAGGTGATGTTGTAGGACTTGTAGTAGGTGATGTTGTAAGACTGGTAGTAGGTGACGTTGCATGACTGGTAGTTGGTGATGTAACATGATTTGAAGTAGGTAATGTTGCAGGAATGGTAGTGGGCGATGTTGTAGGACTGGTAGTAGGTGACGTTGAAGGACTGGTAGTAGGTGATGTTGTAGGACTTGTAGTAGGTGATGTTGTAAGACTTGTAGTAGGTGATGTTGTAGGACTTGTAGTAGGTGATGTTGTAGGACTTGTAGTAGGTGATGTTGTAGGACTGGTAGTAGGTGATGTTGCAAAATGGTAATAGGTGATGTATATCTGGATTCTTATGAATTTTCGGCAAAGTGTATAAGTGTCTCTCGCGGCAATCAGGCTTGGCAGAAAGATAGTCATATTGTTTCTGTTTTAAATGACTTGTTTTAACTAAGTCGGCAAGAATATTGTTTATCATATTAGCAGTTTCTTTAAAAGTCGGCTCCGGTAAAATTGCATAGTGTTTAGGATTATTCAATTGATGCTCTGCTTCTGCAATATAATCTTCCCTATTTAATATAACGCAACATGAACCTTTGTCACTCTTTTTAATTACAATGCTATCGTTTTTTTTAAGTACATTTAATGCTTCACGTTCTACTCGCGTTAGATTAGGCTTCTCGTGTGTTATGGAAAGATTTGATATTTGGTTATTCATACTTGTAAATACGTTTAATATTTCTGGATGGATAGCGGTTTTAGAAAGGAAATGGCTTAGTCTTTTATCAGGATTTGTCCCCTCGTTCAAACAAATTTGGTTTATTCTATGAAAGCTGTGACTAGGCCTAGGCCTACTGTTTAATAATATTTTTAGTTTTGGTAGGTTTAGTAGTAGTACTGGGAGAGAAGAAGGACTAAGATTATGTAGCCATCGATTTAAATGATTGTAGATTAAGTCAATGGACCAATCTAAACGTTGTCATTTATTATAGACGGGCTTAAACACGCCTATCAAACCTTGATACCTATATAAACCCAAGAACTACACTCACAGTCACACAAACGTAAATTTCTTTCTCCCCAATCCATTCTTCTTCGCAACAGACGCAATAAAAGATTAAACAGATAAATAAATAAAAAGAATACATGTTCCTACCCCGTACTGCCATTCAAAGTATCTGGAACTATTTTACTGAAGGCTCAAATAACCGATAGCCTATAAAAATAAAAATTAGACCTTATAATAGGACTAGATCTATGTAGGCTATTTTTGATAAATGAAATGTTTAATTATATTTGTTCCAAGTAAACATCATGTAGTTTGTAGTGAACACACCACAAAAAGGATTATGTCGGGGGTTGGTATTTTAGTACTGTCACAAATAGACCTAGCAGGCCTTTATACTAAGGTGGATATATATTACCTAGTATATCAATCTTTATAATAAACGTGTAAATGAATTAAAGATATGAGATATCAGACAACCATATCTCTACAGGTAATATCTCCTGTAAACGCTCATTAGTCTACAGTTTTAACCTAATATTTGACCTAATTTGACATGTAGATCTACTGAAAAACTCCTCCAGTTTTTAACAGATTAGAATGTGGATGTAGAACGTTGAGGCAATGGGAGTCACGTGATAAGTGTGGACTCTTTCTAACTCTATCACTGACTGTCATATTAACTATAATCATTACATTTTATTTCAGTGCAAGTATCATTTTTTAAAATATAATAATAATGATATAATTTAATGATTTGTTTGACTTTAAGGTCTATGTTAGAAGTAATTTAACATATTAACAATTGACTTAACAATAGTGAACTCAACTTTAACCCTGTACCACTGCCTTCTGTTAAATAACTTGTTACCTTTCAACCACCCTAATCTCTATTACTGAGATTTTCTAAAAATGTTTAATCCCGCGCAATCTAACATAGGCTAGACCTACTACTGTCCTGTAAACCTTTGATTTCGTTACTTTCCTTGTTTTCCAAAAAACTTTTCTAGAATCAACAAACTTGTGACAATGCTAGTAACACCTAATAAAAAGTGTAAGAAAATGTTAAATGCGATTTGTCAAAATGAAAAAGTTGTGTCTAGGAAAGTTGATAAAATCAAAACCTGGTCCAAATAAGAAATTACTTTCTATCTACATTGAGCTCTGAATTTGAATTTTGAGTTTTATTTTTTTATGAATTGAAATATATCAATTTAAAAATAGTATCGAGAGCTTTGGGTTGATGAAAATGTTGACCACTGCAGAAAGGTATTATTTGTAAACATCATTTTACGGAGGGGAATTTTCAGTCTAAAAATGGGTCATTACCACACGAATTTTTTGGGAGAGAAGTTTGTCTATTTCAAATTAAAAATCATTAAACCTAATATTTCTATAGACTAAGATAAATGGCATACAGTTGAAAATGTTATTTTGAATATTTATGAAATGAGAAAAAAAATTCAATTCAAAGTTCAATGTAGAGAGTAAATAATGTTAAAATTTGACGTATGAATGAATTTGATTTCTGGGAACTACAGTTTTGACAACTCGAACCAGGCCTACTTTTATTTTTTATAATATATAGACTAACTTAGAAAGAAAAGAAACTTGGACCAATGTTTATGGCGGGGAATGTGTGTCAATATTAAATGCTATGTAGATAATGCTTATTACATGTTCAATGTCGTAAATGTAAGAAGTTAATGCAATATGTTGAATGTAACGATGTTAAACCAATGCTGCTAATGAAAAATAATTGTAGTCTTCTTCACTGGTACATTGAAATTAAACATTAGCATTTTCTCATTAAACGAAGTGAAAACGACATTCGACGCGTGTACTCTGTACTTTGTCTATTTATATTTGTATCGTTCATCGTAACATCGAAACAGAACATGAAATCTGGGTCATATGTTAATTAGTGCACACGGCCCTATATTCTAATCTCGCGAGATCTCGCGTTGAAAATTAATTTAACTACAACAATATTTAATTATATTAAATATATTTTCTTTTTAAGTGGGAATTATAAGGAGAACTTTGTATATATACATATTGTTGATATTTCTTTCAGATGATCACTATAAGTCAGTACCGCCAAATTATTATCTTGTTTATTTCTATTTACTAACTGAACTAACAGCACTTCGAAATATATAGTTCTAGCTCTATGACCTAGGCTTGTACTTTTTATAAGAATACTTTTCTCATATCACCTTAACACTAACAGTGTGAGCACTAAACAATACATTTACTGTCTGTTTTTCTATTTATCTTTAGAATTGTTGAAAGGAAAGCTATTAACCTATTGAAACAGGTCATAAGAGAGTTTAAAGCCAAAATTGCGGGTGCCACTGCCAGTACCTCCAACAGTAGTGGTGAAGAAAGCAATGAAGTAACTATTAACCTATTGAAACAGGCAATGAGAGAGCTTGAAGCCGTAATTGCGGGTGCCACTGCCCTTACCTCCAACAGTAGCGGAGTAGGAAGCAATTCAATAACTATTAACCTATTGGAACAGGCCATAAGAGAGCTTGAAACTGAAATTGCGGGTGCCACTGCCAGTACCTCCAACAGTAGTGGTGAAGAAAGCAATGAAGTAAGACAGAATAATATGGCTGTATTAAGACGACTTATCTCAATATTGATAGAAAAAAAAGGATAAGACTCCCAAGTGCAGAATAATTTAGGGATAAAATTTATTATGCTTATCCCAAATTAAAAGATGGTGGAGGATTTGAATTATTATGAACTTCCAATAGATCATGTTTAGATGTGATTAAACCACCACAGCAAGGATATAACAGTGAAAACTTGTCTGATTCATGTGCTCTAGGACAAAGTATCATCTACATTAGACCCCTACAGAAAGATCTTGATATAGCAGTTGAAAACAATCTTGAGGTAATCAATTTTCTTTCCCACTCTTGTGGATTTCTAAAAAAAAAACCAAAAAAACTTTTTGTTAAATGCAACATATTATAAAAGCTTGTTCATCAATTTTGTAAAATAAAGTTTTTGTTACATAATTATATTATTTGAAACTGTTTAGACTTTTATTTGTTTTCTTATTTCACATAGCCCTCTGATTAGTGATGTACCGATTATCGCCGACAATCGATTATCGGTTGTTGAAAGCCCAACGACGCGACTAATCGATTCCCATTCGAAAGTCGGCGACATCATCGAAAAAAAAAGCATCATGACATGTGCACTGGTAAACTCCGAACCGGTAGATCTATACCCTAGAGGTGATTAATATTTATATGAAAACTAAACAAGTAACTTTTTAAATGTCAACAGATTCGTTTAATCCTTAGTGGTGACAAAATATGTTAATGTATAAACCTTTATATCGTGTCAATTTTACTTTGATCCTATACATTTTAATCGGACATTATTCACAGATATTATTGTATATCAAGTCTATATTACGATAATTATCTTCCGATCATCAGTACCAACGTAAACATGACGAAAAAAATGTCGGCTATGGAAGGGCAAATGGGGACAAAATTAAATGGCCAGAAGCTTTGCCTAAATCAATATTTCTGTGTGCTCAATTATATTCTATATGCCAATACACCATTAATGATCTTGTTAACATGACAAAAGTAGTATCCATGAACACCATGTATTAAGTTTCGATTCAATTCTGACCAAACTTGTATATAACCTATATTGTTGTTATTTTGATCATTTTACATATTATGTCACAAAAATTATATCTTGAAACAGATAATCTAATGTTGATTTCAAGTAAGAGAGTCTCTCCCATTTTTTAAAAGATTTGTGTTTGAATGTCGAGCCTAACATCGTTACTTACTATAGAATACTGTAGCTTTCCGAGTCCCTATTTGGAGGGGGGGGGGTGGTTTACAGCTGAAATATTTTTATATATATCTGAAGTTGTGAATATAAGTGATGACAGTCAAACAGTATTTGATGCTTAAATTCTGACCCTAATATACTTCCATTCTGACAACAGAATACTATAACTTTAAACATCCATGTTAGATTTTGTAATATAGCTATTTAGTCGACTGTATTACTTTAATATGTTATAATAAATATTTAGACGACTGTATT
This sequence comes from Nipponacmea schrenckii, assembly GCA_030562195.1. Lineage (NCBI taxonomy): Eukaryota > Metazoa > Mollusca > Gastropoda > Lottiidae > Nipponacmea > Nipponacmea schrenckii. The sequence goes on along the minus strand of JAUJPP010000004.1, from coordinate 478,626 downwards.
ACTTTAATATGTTATAATAAATATTTAGTCGACTGTATTACTTTAATATGTTATAATAAATATTTAGTCGACTGTATTACTTTAATATGTTATAATAAATATTTAGACGACTGTATTACTTTAATATGTTACAATAAATATTTAGTCGACTGTATTACTTTTATATGTTATAATAAATATTTAGTCGACTGTATTACTTTAATATGTTATAATAAATATTTAGTCGACTGTATTACTTTAATATGTTATAATAAATATTTAGTCCACTGTATTACTTTAATATGTTATAATAAATATTTAGTCGACTGTATTACTTTAATATGTTATAATAAATATTTAGTCGACTGTATTACTTTAATATGTTATAATAAATATTTAGTCGACTGTATTACTTTTATATGTTATAATAAATATTTAGTCGACTGTATTACTTTAATATGTTATAATAAATATTTAGACCACTGTGTTACTTTAATATGTTATAATAAATATTAAGTCGACTGTATTACTTTAATATGTTATAATAAATATTTAGAATACTGTATTACTTTAATATGTTATAATAAATATTTAGTCGACTGTATTACTTTAATATGTTATAATAGATATTTAGACGACTGTATTAATTTAACATGCTATAATAAATATTTAGAATACTGTATTACTTTAATATGTTATAATAAATATTTAGTCGACTGTATTACTTTAATATGTTATAATAAATATTTAGTCGACTGTATTACTTTAATATGTTATAATAAATATTTAGTCGACTGTATTACTTTAATATGTTATAATAAATATTTAGTCGACTGTATTAATTTAATATGCTATAATAAATATTTAGACGACTGTATTACTTTAATATGTTATAATAAATATTTAGTCGACTGTATTACTTTAATATGTTATAATAAATATTTAGACTACTGTATTACTTTAATATGTTATAATAAATATTTAGTCGACTGTATTACTTTAATATGTTATAATAAATATTTAGTCGACTGTATTACTTTAATATGTTATAATAAATATTTAGTTGACTGTATTACTTTAATATGTTATAATAAATATTTAGTCGACTGTATTACTTTAATATGTTATAATAAATATTTAGTCGACTGTATTACTTTAATATGTTATAATAAATATTTAGTCGACTGTATTAATTTAATATGCTATAATAAATATTTAGACGACTGTATTACTTTAATATGTTATAATAAATATTTAGACCACTGTATTACTTTAATATGTTATAATAAATATTTAGAATACTGTATTACTTTAATATGTTATAATAAATATTTAGACGAATGTATTACTTTAATATGTTATAATAAATATTTAGAATACTGTATTACTTTAATATGTTATAATAAATATTTAGTCGACTGTATTACTTTAATATGCTATAATAAATATTTAGATGACTGTATTACTTTAATATATTATAATATATATTTAGAGGACTGTATTACTTTAATATGTTAGAATAAATATTTAGAATACTGTATTACTTTAATATGTTATAATAAATATTTAGTCGACTGTATTACTTTAATATGTTATAATAAATATTTAGACGACTGTATTACTTTAATATGTTATAATAAATATTTAGAATACTGTATTACTTTAATATGTTATAATAAATATTTAGAATTGCTTTAATATGTTTTGATATTTAGGCTACTGTATTTCTTTAAGTTGCGGGTTCAAATGCCCTACCCCCTACCTATCCACACCCCCACATGGGTTAGAACAAGGTCTAATACACAAGGACATGGTTCTGTCTAACATTCAGTCGATAGAGACAAACATAGACTCTTTATTTTACATGGGTCAGAATTAGGTCCAATACACAAGGACAGGGTCCTGTCTAACATTCAGTCTATAGAGACAAACATAGACTCTATATTTTACATGGGTCAGAATTAGGTCCAATACACAAGGACATGGTCCTGTCTAACATTCAGTCCATAGAGACAAACATAGACTCTTTATTTTACATGGGTCAGAATTAGGTCCAATAAACAAGGACATGGTCCTGTCTAAAATCCAGCCCATGGGAAATTATACTTTTAAATTGAATTGATAGAACATGCTTAATATATGGTACAGTGTCCATTTAACTTACTAAAACTGTGTAAGTTCATCATATATTAAAATGTTGACCAGATACTAATTATTGGTCAGGCTTTCATCTGACATAAAGTACCTACAGTTTACAACGAGATTTCTGGATACATTAATAGAAGGTGGTATTTCACGTGGAAAAGATCTTATTGAAATCAGTGGAGTTGGTCCAATTGAACTCTTGACAAGGGAGGTAAATCAGGATAATGTTCAAACATACAGACAACAAGTAATTACTAGAATGCTTGTCAGTGTTGTATATAGAGAGAGTCTGGACAACTTCGGCATAGACGCCATCTTGTTACTTTCTAAATTCCGTTATGGCCTCCAAACAATGCAAACTAAACTACATTTTCATACATAATAATACGATAAAATCCGTCTATGCCGAGGGATTTTGATGGTGCTCATATCCTTATATTTTTCGGTTGGGCAGCGAGACCCTTTTCACGCCCGTCTTTCAACCCGTCCGCTCTCCCTCCTTCCATTTACAGTAGTAGGCCTAGCTAACCTGTTTCTAATTTAATTGGAAATGATGTAAATGGTATGTGAATCAGGGGTGTAGATCCGTTGATGAAGTTTTTAATAGAGCAGCCCACCTCCCCCCTCCCCCCATCCCTGTTATTTTTTATTATAGTACGGGGCAAACGTCAATTTATCCTCAATAAGGCACTTTTTATGCACATGTCGACGTCATAGAATAAAAAGGTCGTATCTGGCAGTTAAGACCCAAATCCACTTTATCTCATTTTTCGAAAGTCTTTATATAGGGCTACCGTCTGAAGAAACATCAACTTTTTATATTCGTAAGATACTGAGATAATACAAAAATAAAAAAGTCTTATTTGACATTTTTTCTTAGCTCTATTGAAAAGGCCTTAACTGGTACATACGACTTTTTATTTTAACCACCATCTCCATATTAAGGTCATAACTGTCAGTTAAGACCTTCTACCTTTAAAGAAAATAAAAACATGAGTTTTTTTAAATTAATTCTTAGAGACATAATAAGGGTAAAACAACAAAAGATAACAAACCCAAATTGAATAAACAAATGTACATGGGAAAGGTTTCCCCAAAACTTTTTATTTTGTATAGAAGGTTGTTCTTATTCTACCTAAGTCACTGTAGAGTTATCTCCCTTAATGGACAGCCTTGAATAACTGACAGTCATATTGTATTACGGTTTTCTTTTTGGTAAGTTTGTTTTGTTTTTTCTATATTCTTCACCATTTGGTTTTGTTCTTGTCGAAATAGGCATTATGGAGCACCTGATGTACATAATAACACAAAATATTTTCATATATTAGTTGTTATCTTGTCTCCTTAAATAATAATAACAATAAAATGAAATATTGATCAAATGTCTTAAAACTTCTTGTAGAAGAGTTAGTGGCTTTTTTTTAAATAGATAAAGATTTATTTAGGTTATTAAAATCACATTCCTTCTTCTTTTATTCTTGCAGATATACTAAATTCTAAAGGATGTCAGATTGGTCAAGCTGCGATGAGGAGGAGCTGCTATGTCTACAGTATGTCAATGATATAAATTACATCGAGAGAGATGAAGATGAACAGAATACCAATCATAATAGTGCCAATGAACAGATAAACAATTCTAAACAGAAAAATGATAGTGAACAGGCAGACGAACAGGCGAAAAATGGTGAACGAAAAGATGAGAGTGAACAGAAAGATGAGAGTGAACAGAAAGATGAGAGAGAACAGAAATACAAGAGTGAACAGATAGGCGATAGTGAACAGAAAGACGAGAATGAACAGTTAGGCGATAGTGAACAGAAAGACGAGAGTGAACAGATAGGCGATAGTAAACAAATAGTCGATAGTGAACAGAAAGAATAGAATGAACAGAGAAATGATAATGAAAACACGGATGATTATGAACAGAAAGATGATAATGAACAGAAAGATGGTAATGAAAACACAGAGGATAATGCACAGAAAGATGATTATGAACAGAAAGATGATTATGAACAGAAAGATGGTAATGAAGAGAAAGATGGTAATGAAGAGAAAGATGGCAATAAAAACACAGATGATAATCAACTGAAAGATGGTAATGAAAACACAGATGATTATGAACAGAAAGATGGTAATGAAAACACAGATGATAATCAACTGAAAGATGGTAATGAAAACACAGATGATAATCAACTGAAAGATGGTAATGAAAACACAGATGATTATGAACGTAAAGATGGTAATGAAGAGAAAGATGGCAATAAAAACACAGATGATAATCAACTGAAAGATGGTAATGAAAACACAGATGATTATGAACGTAAAGATGGTAATGAAAACACAGATGATAATCAACTGAAAGATGGTAATGAAAACACAGATGATTATGAACGTAAAGATGGTAATGAAAACACAGATGATAATCAACTGAAAGATGGTAATGAAAACACAGATGATAATCAACTGAAAGATGGTAATGAAAACACAGATGATTATGAACGTAAAGATGGTAATGAAAACACAGATGATAATCAACTGAAAGATGGTAATGAAAACACAGATGATAATCAACTGAAAGATGGTAATGAAAACACAGATGATTATGAACGTAAAGATGGTAATGAAAACACAGATGATAATCAACTGAAAGATGGTAATGAAAACACAGATGATAATCAACTGAAAGATGGTAATGAAAACACATATGATAATGAACAGAAAGATGGTAATGAAAACACAGATGATTATGAACGTAAAGATGGTAATGAAAACATTGATGATAATGAACAGAAAGATGGTTATGAAAACACAGATGATAATGAACAGAACAGTGATAATGAACAGAACGGTGATAATGAACAGAAATATGAAAGTAAACAGAGAGATTATGGAGTACAGAAAGATCGACAGAAGTATAATGGTGAACAGATCAATGATACTGAACAGAGAGATGATGAAAAAGACAGTGATAGTGATAGCGAGTATGATTTGCCTCTTTCTAAAATTAAATCTTTCTACAAGAAAAAGACAGGTTTACAGAGATCTGATAGAATTATTGACGTTTAAAATGCAAACAGAATTGATGAGATAGTGGATAACACAGTTGTGAATGAAATGGAAGTGGCTTCAACCGGAATTACTGACGAAAATATGGAAATTTTGCTTCCACTTTTTTGCGACCACCTTGATACAGGAGAACTGTTTGTGAAATTAATGAATGAGGATGGTCCTTCTGATTCAGGTACCCAACCAATCACAACTAAAATGAATGAAAACTTGATGAAATACAATGAAACAGAACTCAATATTATAGGGAATGATTTAGACGAACAACACACTTTAAAAGGAAACATTGTGGAGAATACTAATGAAGAAACCAAGCGACGTTCTAGAAGGAGAACAAAAGATCCAGAATGCTGGAAAACAAATATAAGAAAAAGAAGAAGAAATTCAGGTCTAGAATATGATAGCAAACTGGCAAAAAAATTCCTAAAAGGTCTGTAAAACGGATCAGCTGTCACTGCCAGTTCCAATGCCACTAATATATCCCTTGATGACCAGACTTGTATACACAAGAGATATTGGGAGTCAGATTACGGCCGCCAACGCGATTTTATTCTTTCTTGTATTTCCAAAAAGGAGAAAAAGAGTTGCACTACAAGAATAAAGATTCTAGGAGAAAACACACAGTGGAATATTACCTCACCAATTTTACTGGACGCCACAGAGTTTGCAAGGCCTTTTTTCTTGGAACTTTGGACATTGGAGAAAAATGTCTCCTATACCATAAATCGTCCTGATACTTTGAGATGTGAAGATCGTCGTGGTAAAGAAGGAAGTAATAAAATCTCTGAAACCATTAAAAATCACATACGTGCTCATATTTCGTCTTTCCATGTGATACCTTCACATTACTGCCGAAAAACAACACAGAGAAAATATCTTGAAACTAATCTCAGTATACGAAAAAGTATGATCTCTAAACTGAGAAGTGTCAAGTGGATGGTACTCAACCAGCAAAATTTTGGTTATATGATCACATATTTTCCACAGAATATAATTTGGGATTTCACAAACCAAAGAAGGATTTATGTCTATTCTGTGATAGTTATAACAAGTTACCCCAAGAACAAAAAGATGACATGAAAATGAGCACGAAGAACAATAAAACGGAAAGAAACCATCAGAAGCTTGAAGGAAGGAGACAAAGACAGAGCAAAATTAGACCCAGAATTAAAGTGATTAATTTTGACTTACAGAAAGTTTTAATTACACCAAAACTTGATGTTTCAGATGCATACTATTCTCGTAAATTGGCAACATACAATTTTACAATATTTGACGTAGCAACGACTGAAGCTGTTTGCAATATGTGGTTTGAAACGGAAGCTAAACGTGGGAGCAACGAAATCGGAACTTGTATATAAATACAATAAATCTGTTGGCAAGAAGAATGAATTAATTTACTTTTCAGACAGCTGCACAGGACAGCAACGCAACTTACCTTTCTCTACTATGTGTCTGTACTCTGTAGCAACACTTCCAATTCAGAAAATCACCCACACATATCATGAGCGTGGACATTCCCAAATGGAAGGTGATTCTGTGCATGCCGTTATTGAAAATTCAACGAAGAATAGAGAAATGTATTATCCAGGTGACTGGATTGCAGCAGTTGCCAATGCCAAGAGAAACCCGCCAAGATACCAAATTGTACCCTTACAAAATTCTGAAATCCTTAACTTTAAAGAATTATCAGAGAAGGTGGTTTCAAAAAATAGGCTTCTGGATGATTCGGGAGAGAAAGTATTATGGATGAAAATCAGACAACTGCAGTATAGAAAGGAAGATTTAGATAAAGTTTATTATAAATATGATGTTTCTGAACCTGAATTTAGGAGTTTTTCCATTCGTCAGGGGCGAAAAATCAAACAGTCAATTTCTATTACCAGCTATATTCCTAGTCAGGTCTACAAAAAAAGACTACCAATTTCTGATGCGAAATACAATGACTTGAACTCATTATGTAAAAAAAAAGTGATACCATTAATCCACCATGACTTTTACAGGGAGTTACCACATACAGGAGCTGAAAAGGATGAACTGTCCTTGGAATCAGATATGGACGAGGATTAATACTGTGAAAATCGCAAAGAAGTATGCACAAAACCAAAATTAAATGTAAAGCGCGTAAACAAACATAATTTCAATAATTTAGAAGTTCAAATTCTCTGGTTAATTATTGATTAATTTCTTTTTTCTGTGTTTTTTTGTTGCATTCAGAATTAATAAAATTGTTGACATAAATGTTTTCATTAAAAGCAGTATGATATTTTGTGTGCCGGAACAGGGTAAAAATCTAGTAATATTGAATAAAATAAGTAAAAACCAACAATAATCAAAATCAAAATCCACAAAAACAATTCATATTCATAAGAACAATGATCAACCTTAAGTGACAGCACCTGGTGTTTCGAAAGAGTAAGCTTTCTCTGATTCGTTATTAATCATTGTAATCACTGACTTTCATTTTATCTAATATATCGAGATGATGTCCATCGAATTTCTAAATGGTAAATTTGTGTCTAGTAGTAACATAACCCTCCTCTCGAAGGCTTGAAGGGTACCACGGTGCTTCAACTAGTAAAATTCAATCAGATATCTAAAGCCAAATCCCATACCCAACTCCACATTATTAAAATAAGGGTCTTAACTGGCCATTCCACATTGTTTTCTTATAAGAATAAGGTATCAAATGTCAGTTACGACGTTTTCTCTTGGAAGAATTTTTCAAATTTATAAGGTCGTAAGTGTTAAAACACCAATAAAAATGACACGAATATAATGTTTCTCTTAAATTTAAACAAAAACCACACAGAAGCTAGGTAACTAATGACTCTAGTTGTAACTAAGTATCCCAATATCCAAAATAATGTTATGACGATGTGATAAAAGATCACTGATGAGATAATCTATATAGATTAAAGTTCAAAGTGAAGAAAAAATAAGAGTAAGAGAGAAATAGGAAGTGAGAACTAATTAGGAGATTAGTAATAATTTTGTGTTTTGCTGTAAACATAATTCATTCATTCAACACAACATTAAAACCACATTCTATCATACTATAACATTAACTACCTGATGGCTCCCCCTTGTTGTTCTATACTCATATTATTTTGTAAATTTATGATTTTATCGCGGCCTGGTCTAGACCGAGAACGGAAGTAACATTGTTTTGCGGACATATTCATTGATTGTTGTCTGTATGTTTACACATTGCATCCATTTATCTCCCTTCATTTTATCTTTAAAGGCGTTTTCGGCAACGGATTTTGAAAAGGTTCAGGAGAAAATATGGAAATACCTCTCCACCCGAACGCACATTCAACGATGTGCCAAACAATTTATTATAATGCATACCCTGAAAACTTCGCAAGATGGTGGGTAACATTGGAATCCATACGGAATTACGAATGGTTATTATACTGAAAAGTTAGTGATGACATCGGCATAATAATCCAATTATTAAAAAGCTGTAATAGTTCAACAGAGTTTTCAAGTCACATAAAAAGCCATTTCTAAAGCTTAAAATGTTATTTGAAGCTGATAGTAGATAGACAAGAGTGGTCCCTTCGCTGGCACCAGTTTGAAATAAGAACAGTGGCGCGTAGTTTTCACTACTACATTCGGTTATTTATACATTGAACATAAAATAAATAAATCGGAGGTTTGAAGCTATCAAGACCAACTCGATACAAGACAAACTCGATACAAGACCAACTCGATACAAGACCAACTCGATACAAGACCAACTCGATACAAGACCAACTCGATACAAGACAAACTCGATACAAGACCAACTCGATACAAGACAAACTCGATACAAGACCAACTCGATACAAGACCAACTCGATACAAGACCAACTCGATACAAGACAAACTCGATACAAGACCAACTCGATACAAGACCAACTCGATACAAGACCAACTCGATACAAGACCACCTCGATAAAAGACCACCTCGGTACAAGACAAACTCGATACAAGACAAACTCGATACAAGACCTCTTGATACAAAAGACCTCTCGATACAAGACTAACTCGATACAAGTAAACTCGATACAAGTAAACTCGATACAAGACCAACTCGGTACAAGACAAACTCGATACAAGACAAACTCGATACAAGACCTCTTGATACAAAAGACCTCTCGATACAAGACTAACTCGATACAATACTAAATCGATACATGACAAACTCGATATTAGACCAACTCGATACAATACAAACTCGATACAAGACAAACTCGATACAAGACCTCTCGATACAAAACTAACTCGATACAAGACCAACTCCATACAAGTAAACTCGATATAAGACCAACTCGATACAAGACAAACTCGATACAAGACCAACTCGATACAAGACAAACTCGATACCAGACAAATTCTATACAAGACAAACTCGATACAAGACAAACTCGATACAAGAGACCTCTCGATACAAGACAAACTCGATACAAGACAAACTCGATACAAGAGACCTCTCGATACCAGACCAACTCGATACAAGACCAACTCGATACAAGACCAACTCGATACAAGACCAACTCGATACAAGACCAACTCGATACAAGACAAACCCGATACAATACCAATTCGATACGAGACAAACTTGATACCAGACAAATTCGATACCAGACAAACTCGATACCAGACAAACTCGATACAAGAACAACTCGATGCAATGACAACTCGATACATGACCAACTCGATACAAGACAAACTCGATACTAGACCAACTCGATACAAGACCAACTCGATACAAGACCAACTCGATACAAGACAAACTCGATACAAGACCAACTCGAAAAAAGACTAAATGGATACAAGACAAACTCGATACAAGACCAACTCGAAAAAAGACTAAATCGATACAAGAATAACTCGATACAAGACCAACTCGATACAAGACAAACCCGATACAATACCAATTCGATACAAGACAAACTCGATACCAGACAAATTCGATACCAGACAAACTCGATACCAGACAAACTCGATACAAGAACAACTCGATGCAATGACAACTCGATACATGACCAACTCGATACAAGACAAACTCGATACTAGACCAACTCGATACAAGACCAACTCGATACAAGACCAACTCGATACAAGACAAACTCGATACAAGACCAACTCGAAAAAAGACTAAATGGATACAAGACAAACTCGATACAAGACCAACTCGAAAAAAGACTAACTCGATACAAGACCAACTCGATACAAGACAAACCCGATACAATACCAATTCGATACCAGACAAATTCGATACCAGACAAACTCGATACCAGACAAACTCGATACAAGAACAACTCGATACAATGACAACTCGATACATGACCAACTCGATACAAGACTAACTCGATACAAGACCAACTCGATACAAGACAAACTCGATACAAGACCAACTCGAAAAAAGACTAAATCGATACAAGAATAACTCGATACAAGACCAACTCGATACAATACCAATTCGATACCAGACAAACTCGATACAAGAACAACTCGATACAATGACAACTCGATACATGACCAACTCGATACAAGACAAACTCGATACTAGACCAACTCGATACAACACTAACTCGATACAAGACCAACTCGATACTAGATCAACTCGATACAAGACTAACTCGATACAAGACCAACTCGATACAATGACAACTCGATACATGACCAACTCGATACAAGGCCAACTCGATACAAGACCAACTCGATACAAGACAAACTCGATACCAGACCAACTCCATACAAGACTAACTCGATACAAGAACAACTCGATACAATGACAACTCGATACATGACTAACTCGATACAAGACCAACTCGATACAAGACTAACTCGATACAAGAACAACTCGATACAATGACAACTCGATACATGACTAACTCGATACAAGACAAACTCTAGGTACAAGACAAACTCGATACAAGAGACCTCTCGATAAAAGAGATATCTCGATACAAGTTCTCTGAAAACTATGCAATGGTACGATTTTTTGAATAAACACACATAAGGTTTAATGACAAAGTCAAATAGATTGAATACAAGCTAGAGCGAATCTCTACAAATATTCCCATTGATTCAAACATCCTGGCTTGTATAGTCAAATCAAAGTTAAAATATAACCAGACCATGGTGTATAAAACATATCCAATTTTATTTTCAAAAACTTAATTTACGTTTTACAAGTAAAATACAACTTTTTCTGATGTTATTACCATAAAAATATAATAAGGATTAAAATTGTGTTTTGTACAAAATGTAGAGTGTTAATAAGTTGTTTACTGAAACGAACTAACATTTAACTACATGTTAACTTTACTATAATAATCTTTCGTTTCTTTATACATTTCCGTCTTCAGTTATAAAGTTCAACATTTTTAACCTTAGTTTTTTTTAATTAGTATGGGCGATGTTTGTCTTGTGGTTAGGGTTTGGTCCGTGAAGGATGATAGATAATAAAGCTTGAGGAAAATGACAAAAACACGTTAAAAATATATAAATAATTACACGACTATATTTGTTGAATAATGTACACAAACTTGTCAGCTATACTGCAGTTTATTTCATATTAACAAAACAAACCGTATGTAAAAAACGAGGTGATGGACTAGTTTTCACATTACATAAATATTCATCACCTTTGTCTCTAAAATCAGATTGACATACTAAAGTAAAACACGGTAAAATAATATAGTCTGTGAAACCAGGAATTGAAAATCATAACTTAAAATCTTCCAACTGAATGAGTTTATTTCAACCGTGATGAATAGTCGAAGAATTTGTAAAAAACAATTACGGAAGCGATCATGAATCAAAAAGCATGTTTTACTATAGCTCTGTCATATGCCAGTCGTCACATACCTAGTATAACAAATAGTTACGACCGTGATAATCCGCGTGGTAAATAACATCAACCTGTTTTAAGCATGTTCTTCATTCAAAGTTAAAATCTGAACTGAACGTGAGAGATTATCTTTTGTCTTAAACAATAAGATTTAAGATTAAATAATTCGTTTTAAAGAAAAGTTCAAATAAGATTAGAATTTTTCTTTCATATTTATAAAGATAAATATAGATATTTTGTTGTCTCAATTAAAATCTAACACGATTTCTACTGCAGTCTTGTTCTAATGACGTTATTCTTAACCAATCAATTCATGTACATGAACGTGAACCCGAATTTTGTTAACAAGGATCAGGTTAGGGACGCTTTCATATTGCTTTACTTTTGGTTTCGCTACCCGTAGTCAAAAACCTGTAATATATGACTATGGCGATGATAAAATCGAATTTCGAATTCTTTCTTTCCGATTTAATATGGGTTGGGAAGTGTTGAAGAGGCCGATATCTATCTATAATGCTATATTTATATCAGGCAACCGCGGTGACTCAGTGTGTAAAAACGAGTAGCCTTATGCCACTGTACAGGACAAATTCACGTCATTGCACACTGCGTTTCCTGACACCATTAGCCCATTAGGTTTAGAAGAGTAGGACGTAAAACTCCATTTATTTTTTTTCTATTATAAACAGTCCATCGTCATTAGCCCATTAGGTGTAGAAGAGTAGGACGTAAAACTCCATTCATATCATTTCTATTATAAACAGTCCATCTTCATTAGCCCATACGGTGCAGAGGAGTAGGGCGTAAAACTTCATTCGTATTATTTCTATTATAAACATTCCTTCTTCATTAGCCCATACGGTGCAGAGGAGTAGGACGTAAAACTCCATTCATATCATTTCTATTATAAACAGTCCATCTTCATTAGCCCATACGGTGCAGAGGAGTAGGGCGTAAAACTTCATTCGTATTATTTCTATTATAAACATTCCTTCTTCATTAGCCCATACGGTGCAGAGGAGTAGGACGTAAAACTCCATTCATATCATTTCTATTATAAACAGTCAATCTTCATTAGCCCATACGGTGCAGAAGAGTAGGACGTAAAACTTCATTCATATCATTTCTATTATAAACAGTCCATCTTCATTAGCCCATAAGGTGCAGAAGAGTAGGACGTAAAACTTCATTCATATTATTTCTATTATAAACAGTCCATCTTCATTAGCCCATACGGTGCAGAGGAGTAGGACGTAAAACTTCATTCATATTATTTCTATTATAAACAGTCCATCTTCATTAGCCCATACGGTGCAGAGGAGTAGGACGTAAAACTTCATTCATATTATTTCTATTATAAACAGTCCATCTTCATTAGCCCATACGGTGCAGAGGAGTAGGACGTAAAACTTCATTCATATCATTTCTATTATAAACAGTCAATCTTCATTAGCCCATACGGTGCAGAGGAGTAGGACGTAAAACTTCATTCATATTATTTCTATTATAAACAGTCCATCTTCATTAGCCCATACGGTGCAGAGGAGTAGGACGTAAAACTTCATTCATTTCATTTCTATTATAAACAATCCATCTTCAATTGCCCATTAGGTGTAGAAGAGTAGGACGTAAAACTCCATTCATATTATTTCTATTATAAACAGTCCACCTTCATTAGCCCATTAGGTGCAGAAGAGTAGGACATACAACTTCATTCATATCATTTCTATCATAAATGAAATGAAATGAAATGTATTAAGGTGCATCAGCACCAAAACGGGCTATATAGCACTTGAATACGATTTAAAATAAAAACAAAAATTAAAACTAGAAAATCAATACATTAAAATCAAAATTATCATAGAAACCCCAAAAAGGGCAACAAAACAATGCTAAAAACAATATCACAGAATGGTTGTAACCCAAAATGGGCTAAAAACAAAATAGCAGGTACGCCTTCATCCAAAATCACCATTTAGTAGCCATATTTTTTTATTTGGAGAAGGCATATGATATTACTTCGTGATCTCTTTGACTTCGGTCTTCGAGGAAGATTGCCATTATTTATCTCCAATTTCCTTCATGATAGGACGTTTAAGGTACGACTTGGGTCCATTTTTTCCGATCCTTTTTCTCAGGATAATGGAGTTCCTCAGGGTAGCATATTATCCGTTACCCTTTTTTCCATCAAGATAAATTCCATCACGTCGTGCCTTAGACGGGGGGTTGATGGCACTCTGTATGTTAATGACTTTCAGATGTGTTACAGTTCTACTAACATGCAGACGATCGAGCGTCAGTTGCAGCTTTGCTTAAACAATATTCAGCAATGGGCTGTCGAAATCCAAGACCGTCTGCATGCATTTTTGTAAGAGGTTTGCACCTTGACCCCGTGCTACGTTTGGACAATGCTGTCGTTCCTGTTGTTCAGGAATTTAAATTTCTTGGTCTTACCTTTGACAGCAAGCTTTCTTTTCGTCCACACATTAAAATCCTCAAGAACAAATGTCTGAAAGCTCTCAACATAGAGAGAGTCTTATCCAACACTGACTGGGGAGCCGACCGTAAGGTCTTCCTCCGATTATATCGAGCTTTGGTTCGATCCAAGCTCGATTATGGGTGCCTGGTGTATGGTTCAGCTCGTCCATCCTACCTCAAAGAGCTTGACAACATACACAACCAAGGACTTGGAATCAGTTTAGGCGCTTTTCGCACAACTCCAGTTGAAAGTCTGTACGTCGAGGCTAATGAACCCTCATTATACGACAGACGTGACAGACTTTCACTACAGTATGCTATTAAAATAGCATCTTTGCCATACCATCCGACTCACCGCCCCGTATTTAGTCCTTATTTTGAGCATTTGTACGAGGCAAAGCCTCGTGCAATTTCTTCTCTTGGAGTCCGCATTCAACCCCTTATGTCAGCGGCTGGTATCAGTCACGACAGTATTGCGGACTTCATAATGACTACAACGCCTATCGAGCAATAAGAAATCACAGACAAACTCTATCGTCTGCAAGTCTAAATTTCTTGAATTAAGGACTAAATATGGGGATTATTCTCCTTTCTATACAGATGGGTCCAAGGATGGTGATAAGGTAGCAGCCGCTACCGAGACGCCATCCGAAGCCCTGTCTGTATCTCTTCCACCAGCAGCTTCTATTTTTACTGCAGAGCTCATTGCCATTTTACAGGCACTCGAGTTCTTTCAGTCCTCATTATCATTAAAAAAATGTATTATCTATTCTGATTCTTTGTCCGCATTACAAGCTATTCATAACATCCAACTTGTGCACCCAATAATCGGAGATATTTACAAGCTCTCTGGACCGAAAAAGGACATTGTTCTTAGTTGGCTCCCCAGTCACATGGACATACGGGGGAATGACAAGGCAGATGCGGCGGCTAAGGCTGCGTTGTCTCTGCCTGTCTCCCCATTTTCCTTGCCTTACACCGACTTTAAGTCGGTGATAAGGACTTTTATTTTGCAACGATGGCAGCAAAAATGGAATGCTGCAGATACAAACAAACTTCATGCCATTAAGCCTCTTTTGGGGGATTGGCCAGGGTTAGGGTTAGGTAGGGTTAGGGTTAGGGTTAGGTAGGGTTAGGGTTAGGTAGGGTTAGGGTTAGGGTTAGGGTTGGGTTAGGTAGGGTAGGGTTAGGTAGGGTTAGGTAGGGTTAGGTAGGGTTAGGGTAGGGTTAGGTAGGGTTAGGTAGGGTTAGGTAGGGTAGGGTTAGGTAGGGTTAGGGTTAGGTAGGGTTAGGTAGGGTTAGGTAGGGTTAGGGTTAGGGTTAAGGTAGGGTTAGGGTTAGGTAGGGTTAAGAGTAGGGTTAAGAGTTAGATGCTACTTCGCACCGCACCGCACTTGACATTAAAGTGTAATTATCTCATAAACTAAGAGTCGGATGTTGTTGAAATATAGACCAGGAGTTCAGAATACCAGTGCCTGTCATGTGTTAAAATTTGAATGTTGTAGCTTTATTAAGAATAGGACTTAACAGAGGAGCTGGGACTTGGGACTTAGAAAAAAATTGGACAATTGAGAAAATAGCTTTACAGAAATAGCCGTTGAATTGAGTAAGAAGTCTGAAATTTGGATCATGAACTTAGATTGACAATGGCTATCATGTGTGAAATTTTGAAGTTTCTAGCATTATAAGAAATGAGACTTTACAGAGGAGCTGCAGATGAAGATGCAGATGAAGATGGAGTTGCACCAAGATGAAGATGCAGATGAAGATGCAGATGAAGATACAGATGAAGATAAAGAAAAGAAGAAGATAAAGATGAAGATGAAGAAAAAGGTCAAGATGCAGATGACTTTACAGAAGAGCTACAGATGAAGATGAAGAAAAAGAAAAAGAAAAAGAAAAAGAAAAAGAAAAAGAAAAAGATGAAGATGAAGATGAAGATAAACGATAGAGAAAGAGAAATGTTGTGAAAAAGAAAAATCTCTACAATCAGGGCATATACTAATGAAATATTTCAAGCCATAAAAAATTAATTTTAAGAAATAAAATGAGGATTCTGGCCCACTATTTTGCATAGAATTTGATGTAGTTTAAGAAAATCAGACTGTTTCTTTTTAAAACCAAGTGAAAAAAGTGT